>PVIU01005640.1:0-110946 GCA_004026605.1 Ondatra zibethicus | reverse complement strand
GGAGGGATGGGGGTGGGCCTTGGACTTCCAACAGGGCAGGGCACCATGCCCTCTTTCAAGGAAGAAGGGGGAGGGAGGAGGGGTGGGGGGTAGTGGGAAGGGACCGGGAGAAGGGGAAGAAAGGAAAAAAATTTTTTTTTATCTTTAATTATGTTCTTGAATGGAAAAAATAAAACAAAACAATGTATGGAAAAAAAAAAAAGAAAACTATAAAAAAAAAAAATACTGGCAAACCGAATCCAAGAACACATCAAAAAGATCATCCATTATGATCAAGTAGGCTTCATCCCAGAGTTGCAGGGCTGGTTCAACATACGGAAATCTATCAATGTAATCCATCATATAAATAAACTGAAAGAAAAAAAAACCATATGATAATATCATTAGATGCTGAAAAAGCATTTGACAAAATTCAACACCCCTTTATGATAAAGGTATTGGAACGATTAGGGATACAAGGTACATATCTAAATATAATAAAAGCAATATATAGCAAGCCGACAGCTACCATCAAATTAAATGGAGAGAAACTCAAAGCAATTCCACTAAAATCAGGAACAAGACAGGGCTGTCCATTCTCCCCATATCTCTTTAATATAGTGCTTGAAGTTCGAGAAACAGGTATAAGACAGAATAAGGAGATCTTGGGGATTCGAATTGGAAAGGAAGAAGTCAAACTTTCGTTATTTGCAGATGATATGATAGTGTACATAAGTGACCCCAAAAACTCTACTAAAGAACTTCTACAGCTGACAAATACCTTCAGTGAAGTGGCAGGATACAAAATCAACTCAAAAAAATCAGTAGCCCTCCTATACACAAAGGATAAAGAAACCGAGAGGGAAATCAGAGAAACATCACCTTTCACGATAGACACAAATAGCATAAAGTATCTTGGGGTAACACTAACCAAGGAAGTAAAAGATCTATTTGACAAGAACTTTAAGACCTTGAAGAAATAAATTGAAGAGGATACCAGAAAATGGAAGGATCTCCCATGCTCCTGGATTGGTAGGATCAATATAGTAAAAATGGCAATTCTACCAAAGGCAATCTACAGATTCAATGCAATCCCCATCAAAATCCCAACAAAGTTCTTCACAGAACTTGAGAGAACAATAACTAAGTTTATATGGAAAAATAAAAAGCCCAGGATAGCCTAAACAATCCTATACAATAAAGGAACTTCAGGAGGCATTACCATCCCTGACTTCAAACGCTATTTTAGAGCTACAGTAATGAAAACAGCTTGGTATTGGCATAAAAACAGAGACGTTGACCAATGGAATCGAATCGAAGACCCGGATATTAATCCACAAACCTATGAACACCTCATATTTGACAAAGAAGGTAAAAGAATACATTGGAAGAATGAAAGCATCTTTAACAAATGGTGCTGGCATAACTGGATTTCAACCTGTAGGAGAATGAAAATAGATCCCTACTTATCTCCATGCACAAAACTCAAATCCAGATGGATTAAAGACCTCAATATTAATCTGGCCACACTTAACCTGATAGAAGAGAAAGTGGGAAGTAGCCTGCAAAACATGGGCACAGGAGACCATTTTCTCTGTAAAACCCCAGTGGCACGGACAATAAGAGCAATAATGAATAAATGGGACCTCCTGAAACTGAGAAGCTTCTGTAAAGCAAAGGACACTGTCATTAAGACAAAAAGGCATCCTACTGAATGGGAGAAGATCTTCACCAACCCCACATCAGACAAAGGTCTGATCTCCAAAATATACAAAGAACTCAAGAAACTAGACATTAAAACTCTAAATTACCCAATTAAAAAATGGGGTAATGATCTGAATAGAGAATTCTCAACAGAAGAAGTTCGAATGGCCAAAAGATACCTAAGGTCATGCTCAACTTCCTTAGCGACCAGGGAAATGCAAATCAAAACAACATTGAGATACCATCTTATAGCTGTCAGAATGGCTAAAATCAAAAACACCAATGATAGCCTATGCTGGAGAGGATGTGGTGTAACGGGAACACTCATCCATTGCTGGTGGGAATGCAAACTTGTGCAACTACTTTGCAAATCAGTGTGGTGGTTTCTCAGGAAATTGGGAATTAACCTACCTCAGGATCCAGCAATACCACTCTTGGGAATATATCCAAGAGATGCCCAATCATACTACAAAAGCATTTGTGCAACTATGTTCATAGCAGCATTATTTGTAATAGCCAGAACCTGAAAACAACCGAGGTACCCCTCAATGGAAGAATGGATCAAGAACATGTGGAATATATACACATTAGAGTACTACGCAGCAGTAAAAAAACAATGACATCTTGAATTCTGCATGCAAATGGATGGAAATAGAAAACGCTATCCTGAGTGAGGTAACCCAAACCCCAAAAGACAATTATGGTATGTATTCACTCATTAGTGAACCCTAGCCATAAAACAAAGGACACTAAGCTTATAGCTCACAAGCCCAGAGAAGCCAAATAGCAAGGTGAACCCAAAGAAAATCATGTATAGATCCTCTTGGAAATTGGAGGCGAACAGGATTGCCGGGCAAAAGGTGGGAATACAGGGGTGGGGATAGAGGTGGGGTAGGGGGCGGGGGAGAGGAGAGGAGGAAGGAGAAGGGAGAAGGGAAGGACTGGGGAGAGCTTGGGGGAGTGGGAGGGTGGAGATGGAGGAAACGTGGATATTGGAGAAGGGAATAAGATATCTACATCATTGGAGTCATTTTAGGACTGGCAAGATACTTGGCTCTAGAGGAGATTCCAGGTGTCCACAGGATGTCCCCAGCTAGGTACTTGGGCAGCAGAGGAGAGGGTGCCAGAACTATCACTGTCCCATAGTCACACTGATGAATATCTTGATCACATCCATAGAAATTTTGTCCGATGGATGGAGATAGAGACAGAGACCCACATGCACACCAGAGCAATGGATTGAGCACCCAAGGTCCAGTCGAAGAACAGAAGGTGGGAGAAGATGAGCAAGGAAGTCAGGACCGCGAGGGGTTGGTCCACCCACTGAGACAGTGTGCCTGATCTAATGGGAGCTCACCAAATCCAGCTGGACCGGGACTGAATGAGCATGTGATCAAGCTAGACTCTCTAAATGTGGCTGCCAATGAGGGCAGAATGAGAAGCCATCAACAATGACACTAAGACCTATCTCCTCTGCATGTATTATCTTTTTGGGAACCTAGTCGATTTGGATGCACACCTTCCTAGGATGGGATAGAGGGGGGAAGGCCCTGAACCTCCCACAGGGCTGGGCACCATGCCCTCTTTTAAGGAAGCAGTGGGAGGGGACTGGGAGAAGGGGAGGAAACGTAACTCTTTTTTTTAATGGAAAAATAAAAGAATATGTGGGAAAATATTTACTGAAAAAAAAGGAAAAAAAATAATTTATGACTAGAAAATCAGTTCTACAGAGGAAACTGGAAAAAATACTTTGTCTTAAAGAGAAGGATAAACACACCTGAAAGGTCAAAGGAACAAATCAACAAACAAATACAAGGATAGGCAATCAAAAGAGTTCTGAGAAAATATCACAAAATGACAGGAGCTAGCACACATTTTTCAATCACTCTGATATTAATGACCTCAACCCCCCCAAAGATAGCAGAATCTACCTTTTCCTGTCTCCAAGAAATATACTTCATCATCAATGGTAAATACCATCTCAGAATAAGAGGATGGAAAAAGTATTTCAAGAAAATGCAGCTAAGATTGTTGTAAGGGGAGGGCCCCTTGTTTGTCCTGACCACCTGGCTTGCTTACACCCGAAATAACCACACAGAAACTGTATTAACTAAATCACTGCTTGGCCATTAGCTCTAATGTAAATGTTATTGGCTAACTCTTACATATTAGTTTAGCCCACCTCTATTAATCTGTGTATCACCACATGGCAGTGACTTACCAGAGATTCTAACTGGCGTCCATCTCTGGCGGAGGATCCATGGCTTCTTTGACTCTGTCCTTCTTCCGCCCAGCATTCAGTTCTGTTTTCTCCGCCTACCTAAGTTCCACCCTATCAACTAGGCCAAGGCAGTTTATTTATTCATTAACCAATGAAAGCAACACACAAACAGAAGGAACTCCTACACCATAAGATGATGTGGGATTTCCCTCTGTGTGCTGTGATTACCATTGATAAATAAAGGAACTGCTTTGGCCTATAGCAGAGCTATAAGGGAAGAGAGCTAGGCAGGGAAAACTAAACTGAATGCTGGGAGAAAGAAGGGCAGAGTCAAGGAGAAGCCATGTAGCCCCGCTGGACACTGACACTGGAACTTTACCCAGTAAGCCACCGTGGCAATATGCAGATTACTAGAAATGGGTTAAATTAGATATAAGAGTTAGCCAATAAGAAGCTAGAGCTAATAGGTCAAACAGTGATTTAAATAATATAGTTTCTGTGTGATTATTTTGGGTCTAAGTTACCGAGCTACCAGGAACTAACAAGCGGCCTCCCTTCAACGCTAAGAAACAAGCAGGCATAGCTAGTCTAAGATCTGACAAAACAGACTTCAAACCAACATTAGTCAGAAGAGATAAGAGGGACTCTTTATACTAATTAAATGAAAAATTCTTCAACAGGATATTACTATCCTAAACATATATGTACCAACTACAACAGCACCCAATTTCATGAAAGAAATAGCATTAGAACTAAAGCCACAGACTGACCCCAACACAGTGGTAGTGGGTAACTTCAATACCCTCCAGTCACCAATATATAGGTCATCTAGAAAAAAATATTGAACAGAAAAACTCTGTAGTTAAATGACATGATAAAACAAATTGATCTAGCATGTATCTACATAAAATTCCATCTAAACACTAAGGAATATTTATTTTTCTCAGTAGCCCAAGTCTCAACATATATAGTAAGATTAAAATAACATCCTGAATTCTATCTGAGCACAATAAAATAAAGTTGGATATCAATCATAAAAATAATAGAAAGAACACGAACTCATGGAAGCTAAATGGTACAGTTGAACCATAATTGGGTCAAGGAAGAAATGAAGAAAGAAATTTTAAAAATTCTTAGAACCGAATGAAAATGAAAACTCAACACACAAAAATCTATGGGACACAAAAGACAGTCCTAAGAGGAAAATTAATAGAACTAAATGCCTGCATAAACTTTGTTAGAAATTTGAAGGACTTTTTTTTTTTAAATATAAAGTTTAGATCCAAGTATTTCGTTGAACATAGGTACAAAAAGTATTTCCTGATATCCTGTACCTAATCATTTCTGACTCTTACCTCTATTTTCTTCCAAAGCACTGGGAAAATTGTTTTCCTTTTAAGGTTAATATGGCTGTTTACAAAGAGAACTTCCTAGGCAAGTCAGCAAAGCACTGCCCTGTGTCTTTAGAGAGGCCACTTCCACATGTGTTAAGACAGCTCCACAGTGAGCCTGATGCTGCATGGCAAGATAGGTAAGTGCTGTAGGTGTGTTACTGAAGGAGAAGTTATTTTCTGATTTTGCTTAACATCTATGTGCTCTGGAGTAACTCTAACTGCAAAATATACTCTGGCTATCACTTATTTTAAATTGAGTTAGGACAAGTGAACATCCGATTAGCTTGTATTAATCACACATGAATGAAGTTCCATGTGCTTTTTTAAACACAAGCATACATTGTGCAACCTGTGCACTGATAAAATCCAGCCTCCCTTTATCTACTATCATCCCTTCACCTTCAGGTCAACTTTCGTTAGCTTCCACACTTGTGACAAAGTAGACAAAGTAGACTCTGTCTTTCTGTATCTCTTATTTAATTTCTCACAATGTCCTCTAGTTCTACCCATTTTGTTGAAAATAATAAAATTTCCTTTTTCTTTGTGGCTAATGAGATTAGCTAAGGTGGCTAACAAGAGTCAATGATGTGAACACACCACATTTTCTGGATATTGATACATATTTCTTATAAGGCACTTACGCTGATTCCTTGGCTTAGCTGTTGTGTTCAGTGCTTTGATGTAAATATGGGTAATTGTATGTTTAACTTAGGAGTTCCTCTTTGAAAATTCAGCAAACATTTGGGATACTTATTAGGCAAATGAAAAATAAAGCATGATATTATGATATGGGATTCCATTCTGTATGTTGTGATTACCATTGATTAATAAATAAACTGCTTTGGGCCTATAGCAGGGCAGAACAGAGGTAGGCAGAGAAAGCTACACTGAATGCTGGGAGAAAGAAGGCAGAGTCAGGAGAAGCCATGTAGCCCCGCCAGAGACAGACCCTGAACAGAACCTTGCTGGTAAACTACAACCATGTGGCACGGATTAATAGAAATGGGTTAAATTAAGATGTAAGAGCTAGCTAATAAGAAGCTAGAGCTAATAGGCCAAGCAGTGATTTAAATAATATAGTTTCTGTGTGTTTATTTTCAGGAGTCTGTGCTGCCGGGAAACTAACAAGCAACCTCCTACTACAATATCAGCCAATGGTGGGCTCAAATTCTGATTCCATCATTTACAAGTTGGGTGAACTGAGCTAAGCAATACAATTTTCAGCTCCCTTAACTGACGGGACTCCATCTAATAATGCTGGTCTTCTGGAACCTTTATTAAGATAACAAGAATGGAAATCACCTAAGTGACTTTGTGCCCTAAGCAGCAGTTGCTCCGTAACTATTATCAAGAAGAATGAGAATAACTTCTAGGGTTTTCTGTTATTATATTTTGACACATGGGCATTTTACTAGCAATGCACTTTGCCATAAGTGAGGAGGAGACACTGCTTTAGAGTGCACCATGCAGCCCAAAGGCAAAAGCTAAAGTAGTAACCGTGTATACTGAGAGAGCCAGAGTTCACATGGTAGGCTGAATCAATCATTATGCATACTTTTAAAAACTCTAGAAAGCTACATGTTTAAAAAAAATCCCTATTATTATGCAGTACAATAATAGGGCACATGTATTTTCACGAGCTTGCTTTCCAGAAAGGTTTGTGATAACCTAGAAAATATTGGTCAACACCCCCACCTACTGGTTACTCGACACCAGCATTTTTCAATTAGTCAAAGAGCAGCAGACTCCTATTAATGCTAGTATTTTATAGCAATGTTCTTTTTTCATAAATTTCTGGTGATATTGACAATAATTTATGCTTGTTAAACTTTATTTTGGGTTGGAGACATTTTCAATGGTTGTATGCTACAGAAAGATATCACAAAATAAAAGAATCACAAAAAAATCATAAAATAATGACTTACAAATTATATTTTGACTGAGTCTATATAACCTAGTGACAAAATAGTTTCCATCATTATCCTCAGGAGGATTTCACTCATGAACAAACAGCAGAATCTTGAATGTGCAATATCTTATGTCTAGAAGATGACAGCATTCTCCGATGAGGCCTTTCTCCTTCATTTTCTCCCAATAGTATTTCATTCTTCTTTTTTTTTAACAATCCTGAGAACACATTTTCTTAATATAATCCAATCATCATCATCATTAATGATTGGGCATGGCCTCATAATATAAATGCAGCCATAAAACGTGCATGCTTGATTTGGTTCCTGTTCCCTGTTCGTGCAGAGGATGGTGATCTGTGAGTCTACTCCTGGATAAAGAATCCTTTATAATACTAAATTCTGAGCTAGTGTGGGATTATGTTGGGGTGAGCTGCTTATTTGTCCCAGCCTCCCAGAACCAAAATAATCACACAAAAACTGTATTAATTAAAATACTTCTTGGCCCCTTAGCTCTAGCTTTTTATCGGCTAACTCTTACATATTATTTTAACCTATTTTTATTAATCTGTATATTGCCATGGCTGTGGCTTACCGGGCAGAGTTCCCAGCATCTGTCTCCAGTGGCTCTGTGGCATCTCTCTAACTCTGCCTTCTTCCTCCCTGCATTTTGTTTAGTTTTTTCCACCTAGCTCTGTTCCCCTATAGCTCTACTGTAGGCCCAAAGCAGTTTCTTTATTCATTAACCAATAAAAGCAACACAGACAGAAGGATCGCCCACACCAGGATTACTTTATAGCATCCATCTTCAACCACCTGCTTCCTGGGCATCTTTAGGGACACATGAAAGTCAGTCTGCCAGAATGGTGTATAAGCTGTCTTTTGCTAATTGCAGCCTCCAGTGAAATGGTAGGGTTGATAACGCTATTTGATGTAGACAGAAGGCACTTCCTTGTTAAATCTCATGACAGTCTCTTTTGATATAAGCAATAAAATCCTCTTGTATTAATGACAATATCCTGCTCTACAAATAACAGACCAATCCTCTTTGCTGCTGCACTTCTGAAGATGCAGTCTGGTCCTGGCCTCTTTTTCCCTTTCCTCTTCCTCTCTATATTTCTCTTTCTCTCTTCCTTCCACTTTACTCTTCTCTCAATAAACTCCTCACTTAAGTTCTGTCTTCTTGGAGTATTTGTCTCCCACCAACTATGAGGCCTTGGGTGCTCACCCACCAAGGTTCCCCTAACACTGTTTTACAATATTTGGTACAGTGAAAGTCGGCAGGCTCTCCTGTTTAAGGACCATAAGTACCCTGTAACTTTCAACTTGGCCACTTTTTCCAACTAAGGATCACTGGAATTCTACACCCAACACTAGCAGAATTGGCAGAAAAGGTAGGCCCCTTCCCTTTCCATGACTGAGAATTTTTCTCAGCCATGCTTTCTCACCTTATGGCATCACTCAAAAGAATTTGAAAGACCTAGTACTGGGCACCCACGGTCTTGGGCTCAGAGCTCTGGCCCCTGTCTTTGTGCTCGATGGACCACAAAGGCAGTCTGTGCCAATCATATCCACTCTTCCCTTAGTCTCTGGACTCTGGAGATTACAGGTTTAGGATCTTCCATACCTCACTTGTGGAGACTGTCTGCTAGTGATCTAGTAGTTGGAAGTGCTGCCTCTGCTCTTTCCATTTCTTTGCTTACCTATCTGCTGCCTCTTGTTCCCAATGTGCTAAAACTCTCTCTCCCACCTGCCACAGCAGCCTCCCACTGCCTCCCACCATGACTAAGTACATCTGGGAAGGGGTTTCCCTCCACCTGAAAATGTTCCATTTTGCTAGTTATCTCCTGTTCCTTTTCAAAATGTCTTGTCCTGAACCATCAGGCTGAAGGTGATGGGTTCTTATTTCTTAACCAGTTGTGCTGCTGCTCCGTCTCTGTTCCCATCCTTTCTGCAACAGCTGGGAGTGATGGGACCCTCCTTCCCACCTGGCTGTGGGCTGACAGCGTATGCTAGGATGTATGTGTAAATATTGTGGCCACACGTACATGATTCTGAATTCCTGTATCCTTTGTGTGTGTCTTACTAAGGGCATGGTTTAAAAATCTATACAATGCCTTGCAACATGTGGACAGGCACCATCTTTGCTAAGGGTGACCATAAAACCACCACCGTTTTGTTTAAGGTTAAAGGAGATGCTTCACTGTCATCTTGACTAAGGGCAAAAAGGGCAGGTCAGGTATCCTAGTCACCAATTTTGCTAAGGGTATATAGGAGGAGGGCCTGCTTGTTTGTCCTGACTGCTCAACTAGTTTAGCCCGGAAATAATCACACAGAAACTGTATTAATTAAATCACTGCTTGGTCCATTAGCTCTAACTTCTTATTGACTAACTCTTACATCTTAGTTTAACACATTTATAGTAATCTGTATATCACCATGAGGTCAGGGCCTACCAGCAAAGTCTCAGCATGTCTATCTCAGGCGACGGCTCCATAGCTTCTCCCTGACTTGGCCCTTCTTCCTCCCAGCATTCAGTTCTTTCTTCCCTGCCTACCTAAATTCTGCCCTATCAACAGGCCAAGGCAGTTTCTTTATTCATTAACCAATAAAAGCAACACATAGAAAAAAGGACCTCCCACACCATTTCCCCTTTTCTGTTTAAACAAAAAGGAAGGCTTTAACTTTAACATAGTAAAGTTACATATAACCAAACAGGTATCAAGCAAGAATTACAGTTACAATCTTTATATCTACTTTATCTTTTATCATAACTAAGGAAAACTATATCTATTCTTCAGCTCCATCAAAGACTCCAGAAGGATATACTATTACCTAAGTAAACAGGAAGTACATTGTAAGTGATTTCCAAAATTCTAGAACTGACAGAGACATATCACTGTCTTTGTGCTTTGCCTTGTCTTGTCTTGTCTTATTGACTCTGTTGTGTGCAACATGTTTGCTCAGTGGCATGTTTTTTGGTAGGGCCCACCAGAGCACCCACTTCATGCAAGGACCTTACCCATCTGTTACAGATCTGCACTCTTCTACCTTCAATGAATCTTCTTTATCGTTCACTGACTGCTTTGATTCTTCATATTTTTATTTGCTTCAAAGACCTGCACATGTCTGTCTACTCTCTCTTTCTTTAAATGCCCTGTCTACTTGTTACAAAGTGTGAATCAGAGTTGGGCAGTGGTGGCACACGCCTTTAATCCCAGCAGTCGGGAGGCAGATAAAGGCAGATCTCTGTGAGTTCGAGGCCAGCCTGGTCTACTGAGTGAGTTCCAGGATAGACTCAAAAGCTACAGAGAAACCCTCTCTTGAAAAACAAAAACAAACAAACAAAAAACAAAGAGTGGGTCAGAGATGGAAAAGTCAGTTTCCTCTTGTTCAGTATTCATATGACTTTTGATTTAACTTTATGTGTGAAAGTAAGTTAGCTTTAACTCTATATGTGTGTGTATGTGTGTACACAACTTAAACTGTGCTTATATGTTCATATAATTATTGTTTGTTGTGAGATAATGCTCTTATATCCTGTAAAGATTTGTCACTTGTATTGGTTTAGTAAAATGCTGATTGGCCATAGCCAGGCAGGAAGTATAGAAGGGGTGACCAGACTAGGAGAATTCTGGGAAGAGAAAAGGCTCAGTTTACAGTTGCCACTCAGACACATAAGAAGCAAGGTGAAAATGCTACACTGAGCAAAGTTACTAAGCCACATCACTAAACATAGATAAGAATTATGAGTTAACTTAAGTTGTAAGAGCTAGTTAATAATAAGCCCAAGCTAATACGCCAAATAGTTTATAATTAATAAAAGCCTCTGTGTGTTTCCTTGGGACTGAATGGCTGTGGGACCAGGCAAGACAGAAATTTCTGTCTACAATTGTTAGAAACACGTTTTAAACAGTCCTAATGGGCTCTGTTCATTGTACCTCCTTCTAGACTAAGAAAACAAGTCTCAAACACTTTAAACTGGTATATACTTTTAAATTATGATAAATAAATGGTTACATCTTTTACAACATACTGTCTATGTGATTCAAACCTGTTTAAATATAGTCTACATAGTGATAAAAAATTAAGATTATAAAGATCCATTTTAGATTAACAAAATCTAAGTGCTTAGGTCTTTGCCAAGGGTTTAATACCAAGCTTCTAGAGAAGTGTTTCTAAAACTTATGTTTTCACAAACTCAAAGAATTCTTGTAAGTTCCAGGGTGTTGACTTGGAAGATTTAGCTCAAATAGGTCAGATGCACCCCTCCCTCAATTACTGGGTCCTAAGAACCTAAGCCTTCTCACCTTTCCCTGGACCTGATGGCCTCCCCCACCCCCACTCCCAATCACTAGGACCTAAAGAAAGTTTTTTTTTCCCTAAACTTAACCTTGTCCTCTGCTCTGCCTGCACCTTGCCAGGTCCAAGAGACACCAGACAGAGGCTGGATAGCAGTGAAACAACCAGCTACCCCAGGGCATTGCCAGCATCCCAGCTTTCTCAGGTTACCCAAAGATGGTCAATGCTCTAGATCAGCAGGAAGCAGGATTAAGAACGTGGTGCCCCATACATGTCCTACCTGTTATCCCCTTTAATTTCCATACCTTCTTATAATATGAAAAAGGTAAAGATGTTAGGATTCAGGTATTATGCCGACCCCTGTCACCAGGCAGGATGAACCCTGGCAATATCCAGGCCAGCCCAGGGTCCTATGGCTGTTATGTCACTATGTAGCCTGTACTCAGGTGCAGAGGTCCCTTTAAGAGACAAGCTCCACCCACTCCCACTCTTTCTGCCATTTTTCTGAGACATGTCACTCTGTCTCTTAGTCTCTTTCTCTCTCTTCCTCTCCCTCTTTCTCCTTTCCCTTTCTAATAAACTTCCTTCCCATGTTAAAAAAAAAGAACAGACAATCCAAAAGGGAAAGAAGTAAAATTATACACCTGAGAATGTAGCAGAGAAGTGGGAAGAATAATTATCTTTTGGATGAGCTATTGGCTGCTGAAATGGTTCCAAAGATGAAGGTATTTGCTGCCTGATGACCCGAGTCACATGGTGAAAGGGAATGACAAGTTGTCCTCTGACCTACACACGTCATCCACTGCACATGAACACCTACATTCCCCTCTGCTCCATACACACAACATAATAAAATACGTGGAATGAGTTATATACTTATACACCTCAAAAGCCTTGACAGAAAGATGCCTTGACATTCAGAATAAATCAAATCTGATCAGAGAAAAGGGTGTAGATCCAGATAGGAGTAGGGGAAGTGGGGAAGAACTGGATGACGAGGGAGAGAAAACTATGACCAGAATACATTATATGAAAAGATATATTTTCAGTAAAATAAAAAGAAATGGGAAAAAGTTATAGCTTTAAATTGAATTAATATGTTCACAGCCTTGAGTCTGTGATGACTTCAATCCAGTCAATTCTGGAATCTGCCTCCCTTTCCTTCCTCTCTCTCTCTCTCTCTCTCTCTCTCTCTCTCTCTCTCTCTCTCTCTCTCTTTCAAATATATTTTTGTTATACCCACAAACTTTGTGGCACCATTTTTTCTTTATATTGGGAGCTAACACTTTGGAATAGGAATGGGCTGGGAGAGGGTGCTGAGGAGGATCATAGGAGGGAGGAAAGAAGGGTGTGTGCCAGGAGCTGCTTAGTCTCCTGGGTAAGAGCAGAGAGACCACAGCAGCCAGTCTGCTACAGAGCTGGGGATGTGATTGGGAAACTGGAATTGGAGGAGAGGAAGGAAGGAGAGTGAAGACCTGAAGATAGCCTACCTGTTTCCCTGGTTAGTGGGCACTCAAGGAATTCCTGGAGAAGTGGGAGACTGAGGCAAAAGGGTGGTGTGGCAAAAAAGGCTGTATGAGAAGATCTGCGTGACCACTGGGAAGCGGGGAGGCAGTGAGGAAGGGGAGACACAGCAGGTGGTTTGCCATAGAGCTTGGAATGAGACTAGAGGATTTGATTGGATTTGGAGATGGGAGAAGGGGGAATGGATGTCTGAAGATTGCCTACCTGTTTTCCAGCAGGTCAGTGTGGCCTGCAGGTTTCCAGGGAGTGAAAGTCTCTGCTTTCTAAAGAGAGAGAGAGAAAGAAGGTGTGGAGTCGTGTAGGTAGGGAGGTGGGAAGGATCTGTGAGGCGATCAGGCGTGTGAGGGTCCATGATCAGAATACATTATATGAAAATATTTTATACATATGCACACACAGATGTACACATGCACTGTTCTTCATTGAAGAGTCGGTGGCTCTTCAATTCAGAGGTGTACTGAATGCACAACTGCACAGAGAAGCATTTCTCTTTATTCAGCAGCTCAAGCACTCAGTAGCTGCTACAGATGTGGTCCAAGGGTCCCAGCTAGTATTCGAGCAGAGAGTAGACTGGCTTTGTACATATGCTGCTGGTTTTACAGATTTGCAGAATACAAGAGTTAATGGACCATGGAGGCTTCCCATCAGATTTCAAAGGAAGACCTAGAAAGACAGTCATTGTGTGGCAGGTTGAGGGTCCCTGCAGGAAATGTCTGGGAGGATAACATGTGAAGCTTTGAGAGCAAAACTTAAGATCCAGTTGGAGAAGCCAGGATGTCTACTTAGGAAAACTGCAGGCAGTGAATAGAATCATGCTAGACAAAGATCAACTGGACTGCAAATAGCAATGACCATAAAGGTAGGGCTACACAAGTCCTTCAGAGCTCATAAACAAACATCATGTGCCCTGGAGGCTCAATATGGAGCTCCAGGATTACTGTTTGGTGGATGTGACACTTATTTTGACCTTATTCCCCCTTTTTATGCACAAATTCTTCCCTTTGGGGATGAAATGTTTACTCCATGACATTTTATATTGGAACTTTGTAACTCTGTTTCTTCTTTGATGGATTCTTGAATAGCTCAACATATATTTAGCTTAGAAGATTTAATGTGCAAACACAGAGGAGTGTGGTATTCTATCATGGTGACATGTTACAGGGGATTAATAGGATGGAGATATTTGAGGTCTGTTGTGGTTATCTTGTCATTTCTGAGAAATTTACAGTTCCATTCTAGCTTAATTGTAGAGTTCGGAGGCTTTCACCCATCATTCCTCCCATTTACACCAAATTTTGCTTCTTTAAGTTTGTCTTGGTTATTCTTTCCATGTCTGGAATTTGCTTTCAGACATATGAGATACTTTTTTTCAATCTCCTTTTCTCTCAGTGTCCATAAATGCATCCACATTTATTGTGTTCCTGCTCCATCTCAGGACTACAAAGAGATGGCTGGCAGCTTTGTGAACTATTGGAGGTCAGAAATCTCCTGTGTAGAGTGGGCCACTGGGCTGAGAAGATGATGCAGCCTTCATCCTCAGCGAGCACAGAGGGGTTGTCTCAATGTAAACATTAAAGGCTACCTCTGATGGGGAGATTTACTTCCTTCAGGGCACAGTGTCTATGCAGGTCACATTCCATGTTTGCTGTTCAGTGACTGAAACCATGGAGACATTATAGTCTCCCAGTCTCAGATACAATGAGTCTTAACAAAGTAAGAATAGGCCATGAACTTGAAAGGATCCTTTTATGATTACAGCTTTTAGGTGAAAATTGAGAATTTTATTACCTGTGGCAAGCCTTCGTATTTACGCAAGTCTTCATGATTCTGATTGCTATAGCTTGGACTTTTAGATTCAGTTACCTCACAGTAGATGATGAAAGGATTGGAATTCTAAAATGTGCCTGCTGTTGACACTATAAAATCACCTTTTCTTTCCATAGGTTCGTAATTATCATTATACCGGAACAGGGTCAACACAGAAATCACCCTTACTTGACCCCCACTCTATTAAAATCCTTCTTTTACTTCATCACTTCCTGTATCAGTGATTGCAATTTCCTTTATTTTATGGTCTTCCTCAGTCCTCTCATTTTTAACACTAAGTGAGTACCGAAGGCAATTGGCAATCCATCAACTTTTTAATGGAAGCTCGTCATAGGATAATTTTCCGTTAGTTTAATTTTCCTTATATGATCAACCAGTAAGTCAGATAATGACCTTGATGACTTTGCCTACTATCTCAAAAGGGAAGAGTGAGCTGTCAGGTCTCTCCATGACCCTTCAAATTTAATTCATAGTTATAAACAGATAACTATATTTCTAATGTGATTAAGTTGTAAATTAATACTTCTGATGGCTAAGCTTTGCAAATAAAGGTCTCATTTACTAACTTTTTAACACTAAAGCTGAACTCACAATGATTTCAGATTCATGAATAGGCTTATATTTATTGTGGCTTTCCATCTGCTTTTCTGTTGTCCTGCTTGTCGGTGATTTGTTTCTGGAAATCTGCACAGAGAGATCAGTAGATCAACCTAAAGGGTGCAATCCTATGTAACTATTTGCTTTCTGTGTTAGCGTGAATGCTATCATAGTTTATTTTGTATTCTGAATGTCATTTAATTGTTTTTAAAGGTCAAATGTAATAGTCAGTGTTATACATTTTCTGATTTATCCTGCAACATTTTGATATTATAATATATTCAACCAACACTGAAGCTTTCACTGTTAAAATTCAGCATAACATGAATTATAAATGGAAACCCACAGCTTTAGTATTGCATCCTTTAGGGAAATGATCAATTGGCCTTTACATATGAAGAATTAATTGTGGTAAATTGTTATTTTATCTTATAAGCATCGATGTCAATGTTATCATTTTCCATCTCTGTCTCTAATTTAAAGCACTTCTTTATTTTAGCTTGGAATGTTTATTTATCTGTTTTATTTTTTTAAGATGCAGCTATGATCAGCAAAAAGCTGTCATATAAAATAATTAAAAGGGGATCCTATCACTTTTATATATTTTATAACTCTATCTTGCCAAATAATCAAAACTCTTGAAATTTCACTTGGTGCTGTCATAGATCACTAACTGAAAATAAACACAAGTAAATTATATAATCATCATTAAATTACTGTTTTCACACAAATACAGCTAAAAGAAGAATTTTCTACATGTCATGTTCTACACGAAATACCCAGTTTAATACTTCACTAATTATCCCTGGAAATGGAGCCAGTAGCTGGAGAATGACTCAATAACTTCCTAAAGTCAGGCTACATGTTAGATTAAGAAGGCAAAACTAGCACTTAGACAATACTAGCAATATGCTGTGATGAGCACATTAGCAGAGAAAGTGCTGAATGTGTCCTGGAGAATTTCAACAGGTGTTCCCAATGGGATGCCCCAGGAGAAGACCAGAGTCTCTGGTGTGCTGGCCTCTGTGATGCTCATTTCAGTGTGCTGGGTGCAGCATGTTCTCTTAATGATGTCTGGGACATCATTCAAACACTAGGAATACAATGAAGGAATGTGATCACATTTCCCCGCCAGCCTCAGGGCTTTCCATCCCCCTGCCCTTCTAAATAAACACCATATTAAATTGTAATGTGGTTGAGGGCAACCTATGATTCTAGACTATGCCTCAGGTTGTGACACATTCTCCCCCCACCATTTTTTGAAATAGATGCTTCTTCTTGTAATTGAGAACTTTATAACACCTGACACTATCTTGATTAAAAACCATTTAATGGTTTGGTTCTTTGGTTCTCAGGTTACTGTGATTTCAGGTAATTATGATGTAGATGGTGCAATTTCAAGAAACACCAAATCCCTTGGTTATATTACATCTAACTCCTTCTTCTCTTGTTCTAATGTTTACTTGCTTATTGCACTGTTCTATTGTTATTTATCTACTCCTAGTACCCAAAAGCAATATTGTAGAAAGGGTGGCTTTCACTGAGCTCTTCCATTTGATAAACTGCTCAAATAAGAAGGTGTATTGGACTCATGTGCTTTCAAACAGAGTGAGAGATGGGAAATAAAATGCACCATATCTACAGTCTCCACGTGCAGCCTGCACTTGTCCAGCCCACGGAGTGACACTGCAACAAAACGAGTAACTTAAAACATCCTTATTCTTATTCTTGTTTTGGTTTTTCAAGACAGAGTTTTTCTGTGTAGCTGTGCCTGTCCTGGAACTTGCTCTGTAAACCAGGCTGGCCCTGAACTCAGAGATCCTCCTGCCACTGTCTCATGAGTTCTAGGACTAAAGGCATGGATCACCACTCCTAGATAAAACCCATCATTTTTAGCTTGAGGAAATTATGTAAGTTCTGAAAGGAGTTATTTTCAGAATTACAAGTCATTAGTAGTCAAATTATGAATCTATGAAATGGTTACAATTATCCATCCACTAGCAATTTTATATATTAAAGACATTGAACACTTAGGGAAAAGTTATAGTCTTAAATATCCTCTAATAAAAATTCTAAGGACTATGCAATAACACAAAGAAGCATAGAGAAGAAAACTAGGAGGGGATTCCACTACGGACTATGAAACATCAAGAATAGACATACCTTATCATGTTTAACAAATGTATGTTCCAGATGGTAGTGGCAAACGCCTTTAATCCCAGAATTCTGGAGGCAGAAGGAGGCAGATTTCTGTGTTTGAAGAGGGCCAGCCTGGTTTACAGAGTGAGTTCCAGAACAGCCAGGACTGTAAATGAAGGCTTTTCATCCTACCTGGTCTCCACAGACAACACTCAAAGGCTTAATATTAATTACAAAATGTTTGACCTATTAACTTAGGCTTATCACCAACTAGCTTTTAAAACTTTTATTAACCCATTTCTATTTATTTCTATATTGCCACGTGAACTGTGACTTACCTGTATTGCTCTGGCACCTTACTCCTCCAGAGGCTGCTGGTGTCCCCTCTACTCTGTCTTCTTTCTCACTGTATGCACTTTGGCCTTCCCACATAGCTATATTCAGCCCTGTTATAGGCCATAACAGATTTATTCATCAACCAATAAAAATAACACATATTTTTCCTTTTTATTGCTTTTATTGAGCTATATATTTTTCTCCACTCCCTCTTCCTCTCCCCTGCCCTTCTACCCTGTCCAACAATCCCCACACTCCCAATTTACTCAGGAGATCTTGTAGTTTTCTACTTCTTATATAGATTAGATCCATGTATGTCTCTCTTAAGGTCCTCTTTGTTGTCTAGGTTATCTGGGACTGTGAATTATAGGCTAGTTTTCTTTGCTTTATGTCTAAAAGCCACTTATGAGTGAGTACATATTATATTTGTCTTTCTGGGTCTTGGTTACCTCACTCAATATATTCTAGACCCATCCATTTGCCTGCAAATTTCAAAATGTCAGTTTTGTGAACTTTCTGAAATTAGTGTTGCCTTTAAATTCTAATTTTAAGTCATGGTGATCCAATAAGATAGATGGGGTTATTCCAATTTTTTTTTAATCTTTTGAGGTTTGCTTTGTCACCTAGTATGTGATCAATTTTTGAGAAGGTTTCATGAGGTGTTGAGAAGAATGTATATATGCTTTTAAGTCTGGATGGAATGTTCTTGAGGTGTCTGTTAAGTCCATTTGAGTCATAACATCTGTTAGTTCTCTCATTTCTGTGTTGTCTGTCTGACCTGTGCAGTGGTGAAAGTGAGGTGTTGAAGTCTCCCACTATTAGTGTGTGCTGTCTAATGTAAGACCAACATATATTTGCAGCATACAGCAGGGCATCCCACATCACAGGACTACACTAAGAAACTCTGTCACGAAAAAACAACAAAAACCAATCAAACAAACAAGCAAACAAAAAGCAAACACATACACACACAAAAAAACCCACAAAATACCCAAATTTATGCTAAAGTATGTCTTGTTTTGTGTTCCTTTTTCAATTATTTAATTTTGCTATGAGTTTTATTAGAGTAAAAAACACAATTAAAATAATACTTAAAACATGTAACATTAATGTCATCTATTGGTCCTAATAGGCTAGAATTATTATGATAGCAATACTGAAAAGTATTCTGGTTTTGCTATTTCTTTCCAAATAAACATTGATATGACATTAACTGATTTATTGTCTTCATCTTACAAATGCCACAGTATGTTATAAAATTAAGTGCATTATAAAGTAACATCTTATTGCAGAGCTCTGAAATAATATAACATACAATTTGGCCCCAGAGGAACTAGAAAAACTGTGGTATAAAGACTTCAAGCACATGCTGTTCAAGTAAACTCGAGTTTTTCTAGTTTAAAGTGTATCTAATGCATTTCAAGCATTTAGGGTTTACACTCGGAACAGCTTATTCTATTTATACCCAGAAAGCAACTCTGCATGAACAGCTTGCAGAAGAGACTGCTGAATTCTCTGAGTTTGGAATAGTAGGAGAAGAAACCTGTATATAAAAAGTTACATTTTTTTCTATTAGCCAGACCATTTAGGAAGTATTTTTTTAACTCTGTTATATCCAAGTTGTTCTCCCCAATATGAAATATGAACATATGCCTCTGTGTGTATAAACAATGCAAAAATTTCATTAAAAGTAAAATTGGTAAGGTTCATTTCATCCACTTAAACACAGACCAACAAGCTAAACTATTTTTCACTTGCTATTTTTGTGCTTATTGTTACATTTGACTTTTATATGAACACTTAAACTTTTATGAAAAATTTCCTCATCTTTGAGTTGCATTCTTTTCTCACCTAAAAACTGAAAGCAAGCAAGCAAACAAACAAAAAAACTTCTTAATACCAGAAACTACAGTTCTGAGTACATGACCTATTGTGCAATAAGTCCTGGCCTGGATCCCCAGTAATGCACACACATGGGAGAGCACACCTGTTATCCTAGTACTTGGAGGTCAAGGTCATCCTTGGCTACATAGTAAGTTTGAGGTCAGCCTGGGCTGCATGAGACCCTATATTAACAAAAAACAAATCAAAATCCAGCCAGACAAATAACCAACCAAACAAAAACCAAAACTCAAAGCTAAAACCAAATCAATGTGCCGCTTCATTCTGCAATCTGCTTCTCCCATTGCTAAAGTCAACACATTTTTGTAAAATGTGAAGCTCAGTTATCTTCACATTTTATATAAATAAATATAAAATAGCCATGCATGCTTTTCCACATAATAAACCATCCAAATTTTAGTGCTTTAAGTCAGTCGTTACAGTAATGTAGGCTGGGTTCAGATTTTCTGTGCTCCCTGGAATCTCATGCTTGAGGCTGTGATCAACTGACTAGCGGTTTCTCTGTGTAGTCCTGGCTGTCCTGGAACTCACTCTAAACCAAACTGGTCTTGAACTCACAGAAATTTGCCCTTCTCTGCCTTCCCAAGTGCTGGGATTAAAAGCATGTGTCACCATTATCTGGCTTGATCTTTTAAATTCTAACCAACAGATATAGATTCTATTCTTAACTTTCTAGTTCCACTTTGCCCGTTTTAAAAAAAAAATCATTTCTTTCCTTACTCATCCCTTTAACCTCTACTTTCCATCATTTCTCTCTCATCCCACACTCAATACATACAAAATAACACGAAGCACAACTAAGGTTGAAGGAGGAAGGAACCAGCTTGTAAAGGAACAGAAGTGTAATTAGTTTATGTTTAGCTGACTATATAGCAAGATTTCCCTCTGTTGCTGGGTCCAAGAAGGTATTTCCAAGTTCTTGGACTTTCTTTTATTCAAAGAATTGGAAATAAGGGCCCACACAGCTTTGTAAAAGAAGCAAGATACTTTTATTTGGAGCTAAGAGATAGTACAGACTAAAGAGCAATACATTGTTGAGATTGACAAAGGGCCACATTAGTGAAGATATTCAAGGGCCTTGATTGTTTTTCAGGGCCTCCTTTTGTTAGGTTCAAGAGGAGGTTCAAGCTACCAAGTGGCATAATTTGATTGGTTGTCTACTTTGATTGATAGGTTAGGTCACACATTCATTTTTTTTTCAGCTTCAGATGTCCTTTCCCCAAGAATATCTGATTTTAATCATATGCATGCATACTTTGTGTAGGCATAAGATGGCCAATAAGGAATTATCGCTTAAAGGTCACTTGAGGACACAGTTTTGTCTTGCTGCATATGCACCCAAAACAAGTTCAGTCTGGAATGGTTTTTCCATTCTTCATTCCTAGCCATGTTGAGAATGCACTCACATAGAAACCATCTAAATTTGATCATTACCAAGGCCTTGGACACTTATGCCATTGTTCAGAGATGAGAGTGAGTATAGCCAATCTAGCTGGAGGGTTTAGGGCTTGAAAACAAATCCTACTTGTACTATTTGGAAAGGGGCGTGTATGCATAATATCTACAGGTTAAAAAATCTAAACTGCCAAGTGCATTTGTTACAAGGTGTGTGTGTGTGCGTGTGTGTGTGCATGCACGCACACATGTGCATGGTCGCGCACTCCTGTGTGGTTGCATAACACAAACCATGTGAGGGTTCTAGTATGCTATATTATCTCCTGGGCCTGTATACTTCAAGATCAATAGCTCCTATTTTAAGACTCAAGATTAGAAAAATTTCAAGCATTGTACATTCCCTTCTCAGATGAAATAGTAATTCCTTACTTGGCCAGAATGTAGCAGATTCATAGCTTTTTCTTTATAATATTGCATTCCTTATTTTAAAGTATTTTTATTGAGATAAAACCCCCCAATTGAACCATTTGAAATTGTACAATTATATAGTTTTCTATGTGCACACATTATTTAACCATCGCCACTATGTAATTCCAGAAAAATCTCATTATGCCCTAAAAGAGCCTGTACCTATTAAAAAGTAACTCTTCATTTGTCCCAACTTCTGATTCTGACAGTAAAATTAATTTACTTTTTGTCACTATGGATTTGCTTACTCTGATTATTTCCTGTGAATGTAATATGTTGTCCTTGTATGTAAAATTTTCAGTATGAATAATTTTCTTAGGGATCACACATGACAATACCATATATTCATACCTCATTTTTATGACTGAATACTATTGACTTGTGTGTCATGCCACATTGAATTTCTTTATCCAGCAACTGATAAGGCATTTGTATTTCATCACCTTTCTTAGTATTATCCATAATGCTATCATGAACATTTATATTAGTTTCCATTTGCTTGAGTGGAATGAGAATCTAGCAATGAAATTACTGGATTATATGTTCATCTTTTATTTTTATCTGTTTTATATTTTTGCCAGCAATAAATGAAGGTCCCAATGACTTCACAATCTCACCAACAATTATTTTCTGTGCTTTGTATTTATGATTGTAGCAACCTTTGTAGATATAAATAGCTCCTTAACTGTGGGTTTGATTTACATTTTCCTAATTTGAGTGATTCTCAAAATCTTTTCACACCATTGTTTTGGAAAATATAATATATATGTATGTATATATAGTCCTTTGAGTTCATAGAATATATTTTGATCATATTAAATCCTTCCCATATCCACTTCTCCTTCCCTACTTTGAATCCTTTTTTGCTTATTTTAGAAATCAGGGTACTGTTTTTTGATTTTGAAGCTATAAAGGGTTTTATATGTTATGTATATTCAAATCTTATGGAATGACTTTTAAATATTTTCCCATTGTGTGCACAGATTGACTACCTTTATGGTAGCCTTCAGGTGTATAATTCTGAAGGAATTAAGTTTGTCTACTTTGCTTTAGCTGCTTGCATCTCATTGTGTTTAAGAAGCCTGTGCCAAAGCCAGGGATACACACATCAAGGTCTCCGAAGGTTGTACAGTTGCATATCATATACTTACAACTTTACTCTAACTTGATTTTTGAGTATTGTATGAAGTATTGGTCTTCATCCACTCTTTTATAAAGCCTTAGCAATGTTAATTGAAAGGTTTTCCTTGGGTTGACTTTCTTCCCTTGTCAAAAATTGTGTGTTTTCCAGAGGAACAGAACCAATGACATATACACTGTTCTGATAGAGTTCATTGTATGAGCATATATAGTTTTAGGCAGAAATAGTTCCACAATGGCCAACTTCAAACTAGGAACAAGGGAAACAAGTACCAGATTAGTTCAAGAAGTTGGAAACCTCGGGACAAGGAAAAGAGGCTGTGGTACTCTGAGGCTGCAGGCCTGGAATTCTCCTAAAGAGGCATGGTGCAAGTTCATGTTCAAAGGCTGAAGAACCTAAAATCTTATACCTATGGGTGAGCATTCCTGAAAGAAATGCAATTGTTAAGGAATGATTATGTGCATATCTTGCCTTCTTCCTGTCTGCTCGTTCTGGCCCTTTCCCCACTGGAGGATGCTCACACGTTCGGTGCCTGTCTTCCTTGGTCAATCTATTTACTCACATATCAGTTACACATATTTACTCACATATATCAGGATACCCTCACAGAGAACTTCCATTATGGAATGTGTCTGAGTGTACCTACACATTAACACTGAAGAGGCAAGCCCTATACACTAAGGAGGCTCGGAGGCTTTCAAAGGACTTGGTAGAGACTAGTATGCCTTGTTGTCTTAGGTAAGGAACAGTATCCCTTTGATAACATATCTTCATTGTTTATACTTTCTGGGTTATATGATGGACCGTTGCAGTACAACATGACTTGGGTTCCATTAACCCGTGTTTTATTTTTTCATGACCCCCGAATGAAATCCTAGAGAGACCGAGGAGACACCAGTACATGAAACATGGGAGAACAGACTGGCTTTGGTTCCATATGGCAACACTGCAGGGCATATAGGGAACAAAAACGCCAACAGAGTTTTATTCTACCTACAGTTTCAAGTAACACCTGAGATCTTAGAACACATCCCCATGAAACAGGGGCTATTAAAATCACACATGGTCATCTAGGATGAGGGCAGACTTGCCCCATCATCCAAGCACTGCTGTCACAGTATGAGGTAGGAGGGTCTTCTGTATTTGTGTGTTGCTTTCATTGGTTAAATAAAGAGACTGCCTTGGCCTTTTGATAGGGCAGCCCTTAGGTGGGTGGAGTAGACAAAACGAAATTCTGGGATAGAGAAGGCAGAGTTAGGGAGAGTCGCCCACCATAAAGCCTGCCAGGTCAAACACGCTAAATCTTTCCCGTTAAGCCACAACTCATGGTAACACACAGATTATTAAAAATGGGTTAAACAAATATGTGAGAGTTAGCCAATAAGAGGCTAGAGCTAATGGGCCAGACAGTATTTCAATAAATACAGTTCCTGTGTAATTATTTCGGAGGTCGGGAGCCGAACAAAAGGACGCAGCCTGCGCGCCTCTTGCAACAACAGTATCCCTGTAGGAAAGGCTGACAGCAATTGTTTAAACTTTGGGTGCAATTTACTATTGAAACCACCTCATCTTGGGAATTTTAATGTTGGAAGATTATTGATTACTGATTTAATACCTTTAATTGTTTCACGCCTACTAAGAATCCCTAATTCTGAAGAGAAGCACAAAGTACTTCAGTGGTGTTTTGTAGACAGTTTACTTTAAATTATGGCCAAAAATTTGTTTAGGGCCTTACAAGATATTAGTTTCCACTTCCATTGATCAGTTCAGTTGGGAAATTGCCAAATATTCACTTAGTGTCTGTATGACTCACACACAAGCACACCTTCTGGATATCAAGTGGTCTGCATTTTAAAGTTAAAGGAGAAATGCCAACCATTTTCTGAACATTTTCCTCATGGTTATGTGGCATGAGTGGGTAGAGCCCTTCTGTGAACACAAAGGGGGCTTCCATTGCAAAATGCACCTAAGTGTGTCTCGGTAAAGATAGTACATTGTACGTGTTAGCACTGAAGTGAAAAACCCTACACACTAAGCAGGCTCCGAGGCTTTCAGGGGACTAGGTAGAGAAGACAAATATGCCAAGTTGTCCTACGTGGGGAATAGCTACAGAGCACTGGGTGTGTGGGTAAGTACGTGGCCCCAGCCTGCATTCAGCAACCACAGAAAGCCTGTGAGAAGAGCTTTGAAAGAGGAGATGCCTTTTTCCAGCAAGTGCTGCTGAAAATGGGGAAGCTGCAGCACAAGAACAGTTTCAGCTGCCCTGGGGGAACCGCTGCTCTTGAGTAGACTGCTCCCTCCATGTGCCCGGCCGCTCAGCTCGATCTGCCACTCTGGGTCTCATTTTGTTTTCTTGGTGTGATTTCAGCTTAATGCTATTTCATGCTAAATTCAAGGGTGCTATCTCTTTCTAATGCCCCCCAAAAGAAGATACAAGATTGGCTGTGATGAAATAATGGAACCAGTGCTGGATCCTGTCTTTTTCTGGGGGATCTGTTGATCAAGAGGACACAGAATAGAATGAGGAAAACCATGTGTCAGCCAGGCAGTTGGATCCCAATCAGACATAGCACCCTTCTTTAATGAGAATCCACCTTACATTTAAACAAACACAACTTTTGTCATTTTGAATTGGAATGCTATAAATTTTATTTATGTTAATAAATAAATGTTATTAAATTAAGGTAAAAAATATAATTTTTATCATTGCTTGGCATGAAATGAGGAATTGTATGGGATGCAAATCTTTTTTGTAAGAGAATTATAAAGGAATGCATCTTTTCCTTCAACCTCCACAGCTGAGAGGGCTGTGGGGCCCAAGCGTCAGAGTCAGTGTGTGCAGTGCAGAGAAGTGTGATATGACTGTTCTGCTGTCAAGTCACTCAAAAGGGTGCTCCTCTCTCATTGAATTATTCCGGAAATACACATGACCAAGGCGGTGCAAAGATTGAGGAAGACTGATGGTACTCTGGATTTTGTTCCCTGCTGTTCTATGCTTGCAGAGTCAAGGCTGCCCTGACAGGTGCCTAGGTTAGGACACCTGGGAATAGAGATGGAGACAGTTTAAGCTGCTTGTCCCAGTAGAGAGAAGAGCTAAGCTTTCTGGGATCCTTCAGGAAGTTTTTCATAGAGTAGTTCTGGGCCCAGAACACGGTGAGAGAGAACGATCAAAGAGGAAAGCTGTGACTGAGAGCAGGTGTGGAAGTAAGCTGGGAGCAAGCTTCTGTCCAGACCCGAGATGCTTGAAAAAAAGCAGCTTTGCCTCCGCCCTCCTACACCCTGCCATCTGTGCAGTAGCAGTACCTGTTCACCCTGTCCCCTCTCCGCCATCGGGGGGCTCTGAGCCTGCGGCCTCCTCCCTGCCCAGCGGCCACAGGTCCCCAGCCCCGCCCCGCCCCGCCCTGCCCCAGGACTCTGGGGCTCTACACCGAGCTGGGCAAAGCTCGGCGCGCCAAGGTCCAAGCTCTGGAAAGGATGGCCAAGGTCCCCGAGTTGGAAGACGCCTTCGTGCAGGAGCAGCCTTCACCCCAACTTCCGTCCGAGATCGCGGAGGAGTGCTGCGTGCAGCTGCTGGGCAAGGGTTTGCTGGTCTACCCCGAGGACAGTGCGTACCTTGCTGCCGGAGCAGCTGCAAGCGCCCCAGGCAGCGGGGAGAAAGGCGGAGACCCAAGGCTGCAGATGGGAGTCAAATCAGGTGAGTGCTCCGCTCGCCCCGGCTGCGAGGCAGAGGCTGAGTCCCAAGGGCGTCCAACAGTAAATATAAACCCACTCCGAATACACATAGAAGTAGGGTACTCTGTCGGGACCATCTTATTTCACCAGGAAAAAAAAAATGTTCATAGAAACACTATTAACTCCGAGGGCTTTGCTCAACTCCTTCTGCCTGGCTCCTCCTCGGGCACCCCATCCAATGTAAAGCACCGGACTGATCGCATATTTCCTTGTTCTTTGTCACTCCTTAAAATCGCTCTCAGAGATACATTTAAGCAATGGTAACTTTTCCTCCGAAGAAGAGGATGTGGACGCTCACGAGAGCAAGACCAAAACAGCCGACCCACAGCTCTCTCAGAAGAAGAGCATCACGCAGATCATGAAGGACAAGAAGAAGCAGACTCAGCTCACCCTGCAGTGGTAAGCCGGCCCTGTCCCACACACCTTCTGAAGTCCACCTGCCGGTGTCTCTAGGACCCTGGCTTTTCCCAACTTACTTCTCCCTGAAAGTTTAAAAGGCCCATGAGAAATGCATCCGTTTTATTTTCACTGCCTATTCGCACGATCTGTATTCTGATCATAATGAAAAACGGGATATATTTTTGACTAAAACCACAGGTTCTTCACATGTAAGCAGTGATGAATTTTTCTATGATTTGCTAAACATGATATGTATTTATTTGGTGTTTTTATGCTCTAAAGATATGATCCTTCAAAATAACAAAAAGTGGAAGGACCTTAATTCTGCCTTAATCCACAGCAGGGCAGATACTGTGTCAGTTAGAAAACAGGTGGATAGAGTGAGAAGAAACGGACAAGTCAGTTAAGCTGTCATAATTTTTAAAAATTCAGTTTTATAGTAAATCATATATATATATATAAATCATATATGATTTACTGTAGCAAAGCATTGCAATTGAATTTGCCCCAAGATTTTTTAAAACTAAGAGATTTTCACCAGGTCTAAATATTAAGAGCATTTTGGTAACACTTGTCTAAAAAGGAAGAGGAATCTAAAGTTAGCCTGTGTCTTTAAGAAACCTTGCATAATATGAAGAATTAAGGGCACAAATTTCTCCCCGCAATTCTGAATAATAATATAAGGCTACTTACTGATTAGTTATTCCGTCTATCATTTATCTGTCTGTTTATCTACCCCTCTCTCTCTATCTATCTAGTATTATCTAAAGGTTAAATAAAATTTGAAAAATAAAATCTATAAATGCTAGTATACCTTATTTTTGTTTATTTAATCATTAAGTTTTAATTTGCCTAGCCTGAAGTTCTGAAACCGTATGTTCGAACCCTTCCAACATCTGAAATACAAAGCAAATATTCCTTTAAAGTTGTGTTACGATTGTTGAAGTTTGTTGGTACAATTACTAGTTGAAAATACTCTGGAGCTATAAACAATTGAGAATAAAATTATCTGGAATACTTATGAAACAACTCCTGTCACTAGGACAATTGGGAAATTTTTTGACTTTAGATTTATTTTAAAAGATTTTATATGATCTCATCAGGTTTTAGTTCAAATCAAGTGAAGAGAAACAATCTTGGGTTTATTTAAAATTCTTTTCATAGGTATGTTTAGCTTAACTCAGTATTTTGTAAACCAAACAATGACTATAAAAACAACTACCCAAATAAATGGATTGCAGGTATTATATACCTACTTTTAAAAATGCAAGTTTTAAAGAGCCATTTCTCCTAAGAATTATCATATTTTGAAGAATATAAAGTACTACATTTTTGTCTGATTTTCCCAGTCTTCTACAAAAAAATAAGTTAAAACCCTAAGTTATCTGGATTTTGAGAAATAAGTTAAGACTGTAGAGTCTTGAGAGTGTTAAAATTAGAACTGAAAATCAAACTAAAAAATATAGCTTATTAACTCAACTTTTATTGTCAATTAGCTATTCATTTTTTGAGTAGGCAAATTTATTTGTTTTGAAATACTGCTTCCTAGTTGGTTTGGATATTTTTAATTAAAAGGATAATTGGCATCTGAAACTCATTGAATGGGTCTCTTGACTTTTACTTTGTGTGCATTGAAAGTATGTTAAATCTGAAGTCTTTCAAGACTTCACCCAATTTTAATCTGAATAATACTGCATATTGCATTTCTCTTGTGTTGCAAATGATTATGATTTTATTAAGCATGAAATTAGTATAATTACATTTTAGTAAAAACAATTTACTGGACAATTAGAAAAATTGGGAATAGAATATAGATGTTTTGATTTCTAGATTGTCATTATAAGTGCAGCACAAATATATTCATTACATTACATTTAGTTGAAATTAAGTGGAAATCTACCCAGATTTACAAAGTTTATATAGTTACATCTATACTGCAGAGTTGGGATTGTTTGTGTTATATTTAGAGACTTCCATAGAGATACATTGCTTCTTTAGATGATCATAGGTTTAATCACATTAAAAAAGGGTTGAGAGTGGAAATAGATTGTCATTTCAGGTTCAGTGAAGTGAGTTTACCCTGGTGTTTTTTCCAAACAAATGCAGTGCCATGTTTTCTTTCGTTGTTCAGGATTCAGAAATAGTTGGTGGATGAAAGAAAGGGTGTATGAGCATTGACAAGCCAAAGCCTGGCATTCTTTCTGAATTGAGGATGTTCTTTTAAAAACATAGCATCTTCAATTTCATCAGTCATACTCGTAGATCATATAGTAAGCTACTGAACACTGAAGATTTAAAAAGAAGTAAGACCGGTATTTGCCACGGTGGCCTGGAAGAAGTGGTTTTTACATTAGCGTCACATTGTAATGGTGCTAACAGGTGATAACTATGGTCTTACTCTTCTAAAAATAGTCCTTATGTTGTGTTTGTGTTCATGTGGTGGCACATGTGTGTTTGCTTATAACTCAAACATATTGTCTCAGAGCCTCTGTGAGTCAGGAGTCTGAGGTTTCCTTGGCACTAAGTTTATGGCCATAGAAGACAGAAATTAAGAAATTATTTGATGCTGAAATTTCACGAGACATTTAGTTGTTGTTTCTCGAATCTCACTGGTTGTTGAGAGAATTTATTCCCTGAACTGTAGAACTGAGCCCCTCAGCTCCTAGAGATCACCTGCCATTCCTTTAGAGGTGGCCTCTTTAGAAGCTGTCATTTGCTTCTCCAGATCAGGAGAGGGTGTCTGCTACTACTTCAGGCCTTTCTTCTTTTTTATTATTAAAAAAAAATACTTTTCACTTTACATACCAACTGCAGTTCTTCTGCCCTCCCTTTTCTCCTAACACCTACTTCCCCCTTCCCATCCCCCATCCACTCCTCAGAGGGGCTGAAAGCCTTTTTGGGGGAATCAACAAGGTCTGGCATACCAACTTGAGGCAGCCCCTTTCTTCTGTTTCTGACTTTCAAACATTTTTTTCTAGGGCTTTCCAAGTTAAGTTGGATCGTCAAGAGAATTCCCTTTCTCAGGAAATTAATTAACACTTATACATAACCTTTGTGCACAATTTTAAAGTCCACTGTTACATTTTAATTATGTAACCACCGGAGAGTGACAGCGGTGTAAGGAGTATATCCATCACCATTGTAATTTTTTTTAATGGACAGCACATTCAAATTTCTCTCAACAATACTGAGAATAATAGCACATAATTTGGGGCTATTTTTATTCTGGTATCATTTTAAATAGCATCCAAAACAAAGAAAGCCCATTATGTCTGCTCATCGACTCACTTGTACAGTCTGTTTTCAAAATGAGCATTAAGTAATTGAGGGGGCAGGGAGGTAATGGTTAAAAGGTTTGACCTAATTCTTGGCCTTTTCTCTCAGGCTTGAAGACAATTACATAGTGTGTGAAGGAGTTTGCCTCCCACGGTGCATTCTGTATGCTCACTATTTAGATTTCTGCAGGAAAGAGAAATTGGAGCCAGCTTGTGCGGCCACCTTTGGAAAGGTATATGACATATATTAGCTTATACTACCTGACAACTAACATATTAGGTAGACAATGTGTAAGCCAACTCATCTGAATGAGTTCTCTTACAGAATGTTACAGCATTTGCTTTACAAGCGTAAGTGAAATTCCTTAGCATTTGTTTGGAGCGGTTGTATGTTTATATCTTGATTTACTGGGTCACCAAATACGGGCTATTAGATCTCATGCAAGCTCCATAAAACAGCAGCATATTCCTTCAAAGAGAATGCATTCAAGAATATAGCTAAATTACATTGGGAAATGAAAGTAAATGAAGGAGACCCATAAATGCAAGCTCTCCTTATTATTTATATTGTCCAAACTTTTGACTTTTTAATAGATTTTTATTCTATTACTTAAGTAGCTTTTCTAAATCTTTGTTTCAGTATGAATATGTTTATACCATAGACATAACATTTTTTATGAAAGGATCGGTTAAATTTCTGTCATTTAACATTCTATCTTCAGGATGGGAATCTATGATTCTGATATTAGATGACTTACATATGTTCATGTCATTGTGAGGACCAGGAAATAATATTTTGGTAAAATAACTCATCATTGAAACCTTTTTAAGTATTCTGATAATCTAGGATACATTAGTAGAACTGTAGAAAGTTTGGATCTCAAATATTATATCTCCAAAGTTCAGATCCTAGCCTGTTGAGGACTCACTGTCTAGAAAATAATGAGTGTTACGGTCCAGCTCCATGGGTTTTCAGGGCAGGATGAGGCAAGTGATTTGAGGATTTTTCTATGTACCCCAGGCTGACCTTAAACTCATTATGTAGCTCAGGTTGTCCTTGAACTTGTGATCTCCCCATCAGTCTGTTGAGTGCTGGTATTATAGGCATGCATCATTAGATTTAGCCCCCCCCACTTTAAAAACCTACTTCAAAAGTGGCCCAACTCTATACCTTCAAGAAGTAATTTATTTTGGAGCATAAGAGATTCCTCAATGGTTAGGAGAACTGGCTACTCTTCCAGATGAACCTCTGTTCCAGGGGATCCCGTGCCTCTTCTGGACTCCATGGGCACTGCATAAACATAATACACAGACATACATACTTGTAAAATACTCATATATATATAAAATAAAATAATGCTAAAAAGTAGTTTAATTATTTTTGAAAGCATGTTTTCTTACACAGACAGTGTGATATACAGTGTGGTCCTCGTGGACTTAGAATCTAACCATGCCTGTGATTAGCTTATTGATAATCAGTCTCCTCATGACTCAGTGCACCCTCTGAAGCTGGATGAGACAGCTTCAGATGTCCATGTTGGCACTATCATTTTTCTGAGTCTACCTTATGGCAACAGTCCTTAAGTAGGAATCATAGAGCACTTTGAACATTTGATAAAACTAGAAGCAATTAACTCATCAAATTTTCCATGGAGCTCCCTTAAGATCCAAGGAACCTTTCAGAATGGTGATGGATATTTAATGTGGGTAAACCTCTGAATGGAATTATCATAGAGGAATCTAAACAGCACTCCTGTGTGTGTAAATAAAGTCACCTTTGCTTCAGTAGTTACATCAAGCAAAAATAGATCTTGGTAAGCTCTTCCATGGTAATTGGTACAATTCTTACCAACTTAAATGTATTACTGTCCTGTAGTTTAAGTGTTCCTTATAGTCTGCCATTTACTTTCTTAATTTAGTAGGATATGAGTGGCTTGCATTAGAACTACACAAGTTAGGAACCTTTTCTTTCTTTTTTAGACAATTCGCCAAAAATTTCCCCTCTTGACAACACGAAGACTTGGAACAAGAGGACATTCAAAGTAAGAATGGAACAATAGGTTTCTCCTTTATACTTATAGACATAAGATAACTACTGTCTTTATCAGTGAATAGAATCAGGTATTTTCTTTCTTGATGAAGTAGATAAACTGGGAAAAATAAAAGGGTGTATAATAGAATAAGGTTTAGAAAGAAAAATTTACAAAGACTACTCATTGTATCTATCATGCTTTTTCCTGAAATATGTTAAGTGAATAGTTTTCATGATTTTAAGCTATGGTTGAAGTCACCAGGGTCATGAACAATGAATATACAAGAAAAAAATTTAATGACCAGGGAGATCAACAACATCCCCTAAAGGACAAGGGGAACCCTGCCACATGCTTCAAGTTCTTCCTAGCTTGTTCTCACTCAGATGATCATTTCAGTCATTTATCATCCCCTTCCCCATTCAAGACAAACAGCATTCATAATAACCTGCTTTCTCATCTCATATCACTGTAAATATAAACATACAAGAAGCAGTATGCATCCTGACTCTTGACATCCTTGACTTTTCTTCCAAACCTTTCTCTGTAGATCTCCATTACGGGATCATGTTCAAAGTGATTATTCTGTCCATGTTTTCATTTTCTAACAGAATCAGATTTTTTTTTTACTGGTCTAAAATACTTACATTGTTCTCAGGATTAATGGCATATTGATTTATGTTACTCTCTCCCCTCAACTGCCACTCCAAAGAGATATACTTTGTCAATTTCAGCCCTTTGGTATTTGCATGCAGAATTTTAAACAATATGTTTCCATTTGATGTCCCACTCCAAAGGTCAGGTTAGCCCTCACTCATACTACACAGGTTTAGTAATGTTTCAATGTTACTCCTCACCCAAAGCATTATTCTGTCTAGTCTGATCTTTTGTTTTGTTTTGATTGAGCTACACATTTTTCTCCATTCCCCTCACCTTCTACCCTCTCCCATGGTCCCAATGCTACCAGTTTACTCAGGAGATCTTGTCTTTTTCTACTTCCCATGTACATTAGATGTATGTCTCTCTTAGGGTCCTTTTTGTTGTCTAGGTTCTCTGGGATAATGAATTATTGGCTGTTTTTCTTTTTCTCTATGTCTAAATCCACTTATGAATGAGCACATATGATATTTGTCTTTCTAAATCTGGATTACCTCACTCAATATGATGTTTTCTAGATCCATCCATTTACCTGAAAATTTCAAGATGTCATTATTTTTTTCCGCTGTGTAATACTCCATTGTGTAAATGTACCACATTTTCCTTATCCATTCTTCAGTCAAGGGGCATTTAGGTTGTTTCCAGGTTCTGGCTATGACAAACAATGCTGCTATGAACATAGTTGAGCACATGTCATTGTGGTACTAGATCCATCCATTTACCTGCAAATTTCAAGATGTCATTTTTTTCTGCTGTGTAGTACCCCATTGTGTAAATGTACCACATTTTCCTTATCCATTCTTTGGTCAAGGGGCATTTAGGTTGTTTCCAGGTTCTGGTTATAACAAACAATGCTGCTATGAACATAGTTGAGCACATGTCATTGTGGTATAATTGAGCATCCTTTGGGTATATATCCAAAAGTGGTATTGCTGGGTCTTGAGGTAGGTTGCTTCCTAATTTTCTCAAAATAAATACAATATTTTCATATTGACTTTCCAAAGTTCTGACTGAATCACATCTCTCCCATGCCCAATGACTTTCATAGGCTCACAATTTCAACTCGTTAAAAAGTATGTATCTATTCTCTCTGTTTCTCTCCCTTTCTTCTTCCCTCCCTCCAGCCCTCCTTTCCTCCTTCCTTCCCTCCCTCTTTCTCTGTGTGAATGCCTGTGTGTTTATACATATACTATGCATGACACATGTGGACATCAGATAATATGTTTCAAGAGTCAGTTCTCTTCTCCAATGTACATTCTAGGGATTGAACTCAGTTCATCAGGTTTGGCAGCAAGTTTTAGTTTTACCAACTAAACATCTCACTGCTTCACAATTTCTACTCTTAAAGACAACTTCTTACCTTGATATTCAAAGTCTATTATGACTTAGTTTCAACCCATTTTCCTATCTTCTTGTTTACTTCTCAGTTCTCAGGATATTTCTATGTTGTCACTAGATTACTACCGCAGTAGCCTTTAAATCACCCCATCTGTCTTGTCTCTCTTTGTGGCAGCTTCCCTTCTGAGGACACCCTTGACCTTGTATGTATTTTGAAATCTTAGCTACTTAAAGGAATGGTTCCTGAACCTTCTTTTCTAAATATTCTCTTATTCTATTAATTTGCATAGGATCTTTGCACCCTCATAATTGTTTATTAGTATCTATCTCAATGTGACATTTATATTAGGATAATATATATTATTATTATATATTATAATATATATTAATATATTATACTAGGATAATATATTATCCTAATATTATAATAGGAAGATATAGTTTGAGGACAGCTACTTTGTCTGATTCACTTTTAATCCTTTCTTTTATTTAACAAATAATGTATTGTCAATCAATACTTATTTTGCAGATTTTAATTAATTTAGAAAATACTATGGCCTGTAAAAGAATAATAAAATACCACAATAAGATAAGAAGGGGAAAAAAGTGTTTTTATTCTAGCCCAGTCAGTCTTATGTTGTTTGGCTCAGTTTGGTTTGATAATTTCTAAAGTACTGTATTGTGTAAGTGAAGCTGAGATCTGACAGTGTTTGCAGTAGAAAGATAGGGGGCAAAGAGGCAAAGCAACACAAGCAATCCTCTTGACGGGATCTACAAGAGGATGGGTGGGTAGGCTGCAGAGACCGTCAATTAATCCCAGAAGGAGCCTTTAGGATTAGGGATGAATCATTAACCGTGCCATTGTGACACAAGCACACTCTAGTTCTTACGTTGATATAGCAACATTTAGTGACTTCTGGCAACTTATTGGATAATTAAGAGCCATAGACATGCTCAAGGCATTAACAATTTGAAATTTTCTGCCTAATTGATATACCATTTGCTTTTTATGACATGGCTATCACCCTTCCAGGCTTTTGTATATTGTAAGTAGAAACAATGTCCTTTGTGTAAACTAGGTATGTTGAAAGATATAGCAAGATACATCTTATAAATGGTAATGCTTTGATGTGATTATTCTTATCCAGGAAACATTCCTGGTTTTGTTTCTAAAAGATATCTTCAGATTTTATTTTGGAAGATACATCTAAGACAGCATGCCTAATAGTTGGAACATGAGTTAAGGTTGTGTAAATCAGGGTGAAATCTATGCTTTCATATATGGCTGTGTGACGATTGGACAGATCACTCAGCCTCTATCAGTAAAGTGGCTGTGTGATACCTTATATCATTGTTTTGAGAATTAAATAATATATGAATAATATTAATGGAAGATCAAATATACTTTCAATCTTGAAAGGATACTTTTTGGGGGTGGTGGTTCAAGACAGGGTTTCTCTGTAGCTTTGGAGCTTGTCCTGGAGCTAGCTCTTGTAGACCACGCTGGCCTCGAACTCAGAGAGTTCCGCCTGCTTCTGCATCCCGAGTGCTGGGATTAAAGGCGTGTGCCACCACCACCCGGTGAAGTGATATTTTTATAAGAGAAAATTGTGACTGAAGGCATCAAAATTGACAAATCAATGAAAAGTTATTGTTTATTGAATTGTACACATACATATATGCATTTTTATTAGCTCTAATCTTTCCAATAATAATACAAGATAGGAATTACTATGTTTAATAAATAAGGAAACTGTAGTCAGAAGTTTATTGACTAGCCTAAGGCCACAAAGATAAACCCATTAACAATACAGGCATTTATACAAAGGTTCCACTGCTCTAAAGTTTATGCTCTACGTAGTAAGAGTAAGAAAACCTACTTCTTTCTAATATCAGTCAAATTATCAAAATGATTATTATATTAAACTTTCTATTATTTTTATCTTTTTAATTAAAAGTTTTATTAATTCTTTACTGCTCTAACAGTTAAGATTCATTACTATGCGATTCTTCCTCAAAGACAAAAATATTTTATTAATCTCTAATTTATTTCTGATAAACAAATTTTTCGCTCATAACTTCTGTAATTTACTCATCTCACTAAATCTAGAGATATATAATTTATATGAGAGAAAATTTGTACCACCAATGAATTCTCAGCCTCTTAATTTTAACCCTTAGCATATTCTATGCAAATACATTATCTTCAAACCATTATTTCTGCTAGGTGATAAATATTTAAAAGATTTGAATTTTATAAAAATATTTTGTCTATACAAATATAGACAACTGAGATAGAAATACAAATGATATAATTTTATTTACAAAAATCAGGATATCATGATTCCTTCCAGAATTTCAAGTCATCTTATTGCAATTGTAGTGTTTAATACAGTACTCTAAATAATTGCTGAATATTTGTCAAATCACTTTAAAATATAAATGAACTTGTCAATAATTCATTTTAACTTCATCGTATGGCTTCTTAAAATGTTAATATTATGCAATATTCTGATGACCATTGCTTCCAAAAGTAAAATTTCAATTTAATCATATTTTCACAGAGTATCTAATGTTTAAATATTTCATTTGGGATTGTCAATTGGAACTGTTGCTAGATGATGACTGACCTAAAAGATTTTCTGTGTTCTGGGCAGGAAAAGTGTTCCATGGTGTCTGAAACTGACCTCAGATGTACTTGGGGTTTATGGAGCGAAGGCTCTTTGCATCTAACAGCAATATGTGGAATCTCCAGGTTGGGGAGCAATGGTCAACGTGACCAGGTGTGAGAAACACTAATCTGTGTAGGAAAGTGCCAGGGGGAGGCTCTTTGAATGCAGTGAACCCCTTGCGAGTTTTTACGTCTTATTTTCTCAGCCTCAATAACATACTCTGCATATCAGTAGAAACCAAGAAAGAAACCAACTTAACCTTCATGTTTCTTCCTCTCCTCCTTTGATTCCAAAATAATACATAGAGCTGTACTTTCTTTAACATTTTTAAATTTACATTTTCAAAAATGAAATTCTATAGGTACCACAGAGTAAAATTCAAGCATATTTTTGATTATGAATATTTCCAGAATAATACATTCAGTTGGAATTGAGGTACAAAGTGTGGTTCTAAAGAGCTTTGGAGCTATAAAGAATCATAAGATAGGTTATCTGCTGTCAAAATTTTTTCACTATCAATATTAATTAATAAGCATTATATTTGCAATTTCAGTGGTAGTTAGCCTCTGGGGATACAAAATGAACAAAAAGAGTCTGTATTTGTCTTTGTTCAAAATAGCTTAACAAAGTAAGCAAGGTCTAGGTGAGTTCATTTATAGATACCACGCACATGGTGGACTGTTTGAATCAGTTACATTTTAATTTCTGGTAGACTTTGATCAACCAAATCTTGGTTTTCATACATGATGGGCAAGAGCTATTATCTTATTTATTAGTAGTGATTTAGTGGGTTAATAAAACTGATATGACAGCTGCTCTTATCACAGCAAGTTATTGCAAGTCCCTGAGCAGCTTAGCTGCATCATTTCCTTATCAGTTATCATTTGTGTAGTGTAAACAGCTAACATCAGGGCGGCTAGCTCGGTGGGAACATATGTTTCAGGAATTCTATATGATAACTGATGAGATAAAGAAGCAAAGGAAGCATAGGTATATGCTGCTCAACCAATGAAGGGACGTGCTAGAGGCAACGTGAAGTTGTTAGCTGTGAAAGAGAAGCGCGATGGTTCCACTTAGTGTACTAAGAATCTGTTATAGTTATATTATGAGCCCAAGAATTAACCATTCCTGTGTGTTCATGACTTGAAAATGAGATCAGTCACTTCACACGAAGCATAAGTCAGAGGACAGTTAGAGCTAATGAGTGAACACAATTGTGTTAGAAAACCAGAAAGACTCATTTTGGGATAAGCTTTTTTTTTTTCTTTCCCCTAGAGAACATAGCTAATTACACTCAGAAATACAGTGGTATTTGTAACACTTTTTCCCTTAGTCAAATGGATGTAATTATATAGTGATAAAGGACCATGCACTGTTAGAATGGCCCATTAAACAAGCAGCAGGTAGAGGTATATAGATCAAAACAGTCAAGCAGGTCTCACTCTTACTTATCACGTATTAGCATATGTTCTTCTGTTGCAATATTCCTGGAAACATTTGCTAGCAAGATTTATTTTAGCAGAACCTAGTAATGACAAAATGGTGTTATAAAACGCTACAGTTGAGATGCAGAATCCGTGCATGCCCTGCATGAACCCGCTCCTCCCGGGTTTACGAGGTTTATATTTAACTCTAGGGAGGCGGGAGGCTCGTGCACTATCTCTTCTCTTTTCTGAAAGACACTAAATCATCACTAAGACGATAACAGGTGCTTTGCTAGACCAAAAGAAAGCTTAAGGGGAGACAATTGTTTTATTTGCTCCTGAAGAAGCTAGGTATGAAGCCCGGCAGTGGACAGCACGAAACTCTGAGATGTGTGCCACCAGCAGCTTCCTATCTAAACACACTACCCTCACGTCTGCCCTACACAATATTTAAACATACAACTTTTGCTTTGCTCAAGTGTTTTATTGGTAACATGGAAATTCACAGTGACAGCTGCTTACCAAAAAAACCAAAAAAAAAAAAACCCAAAAAACTATTGGCCTTAAGAAAGTTTAAGTTTTATTGGTTTTCAAATCTCTAGAACACAGTGATTTATAAATGTTTGAGGATTTCCTCAAATCTTAGAGCTTAAGCCATGGACAGAGATACTAATGATTACAGGGATAAAGCCACAATGGGATAAATAGCCAAGAGTGGAATTCAGTGGACAGAGAGATTAGTTTTCCTTCAGAACCAGGCAGTTCCACAAGATAACAATATGCCTCAAAGTTGACCTAGAGAGATCCTGTCCCAGGAAGGAAGGAAGACATTCCCAGTGAAAAATTCAACAAAGCAAAGGCAGGAGCCAGCACAAGCTCTTTATGGAGAGCAAGTAATCCAGACAGAAACGGATAAGTTTACAACATGCTCATGACTGGCTGAAAGGAGTAATCAGATTTTCTTATATCACAGGAGATAGAATATGTTTATCTCTACCAAAGTTTCGATTATGCTGATAACAAGTACGTGACTGTATACTGTATACCTTAACTGGCAAGTTATTTTTTTTATAGTTTCTCTATGGCACATTGTTACTTTTAAAATTTTTCCGTATATCCATTCATTTATTCAGCATGCTTATTGACTTCCCGTGACAGGAAGCTTGCAATCTAGAAGGTTTTATTTACACGTGGAAGGTCAAATATAAACCATCCCAATCAATGTTGCAGGTCTTAGAGATTCGTGCTGTGATTTGTGGTACTCTAACTCACGATGACTCCCAGAGTGTAAGTGAGTGCACATGTATTCAGACTATATTTGACTTAAGAATTTCTAATTGTAAGCTTGAGATACAAAACTATTTCTATCTTCTACATTTCAGGGGTGAAGGCTAGTGCTCTCTGAAACTGTGGTTTTGAAGTTTGCCTTGAAACCCATAATGCTGTTAAATAACCTTTAAATAAACCACAGGGTTGGTAATATGGCTCATGGGATGAAAGAATTTGTTATGGAAGCTAGGCATTTGAGCTCGGTCTCCAGAAATTATGGTGGAAGGAGAGAACTGACTCCTGACAGCTGTCCTTCTGGTCTCCACACACAGGCACTCATAGTCATACCACATGACACACACACTTGCACATCATATGCCCACATACACAAAAAGATAATAAATAAAATTTAACATAAATTACATATTTTCCAAATTTTGTTATAAAGTTGGGATAGTATTTTCCTTATAGAATACATTTGAAATCATGTATGTACAAAGTTCTTTGCATTAATAGGAACTCAATAAATGGCAGCAACTTCTATTATCATTTGCTCGCACCCAGTTCAACTGTAGTGTGTGTTAATTTGGAACTGCCTTTCTTTGCATGTTTTTTGCTCCAAGACTGTTAACTCCTCCAGGACAGAGACCCTCCTCTAGCACACAGAACACAGAATACATTTGAAGAAAAGAAGATTCTTTTTCAATAGTTTTTTTTTATCTCTGGGCATGCTCATAAGATAGCATAGATAGCATAAGTTTGGTCATCTCATCAGTCCTAAATAAGGAGACTTTACTAATGAGAAAAGCTGCTGCTTCTCCACTGTGGAGGTGAAGGCCACTGACCAAGTCAGTTCCCTCGTGTCTGTGTTGATATGTCAGTTACGTTTCACTATAGAATAAAGTGCACAAAATCTTGACATTGAATTCAAGTAGAAACAAATCTTCTATTTGTGAACTTTATTGTTCTAATGGTTGGATAAGTAATAAAAAGTAAACAACAAAATCATTTTCGAAACATAAGGAAGTGGTAAATGCACATGAAACAATCGTAATGTCATGAATAATTAAAAAAAATACAAATCCACACTAGCCAAGGTCTTGAAGGATGTTGCAATTTAAAACAAATTGAACTGCAGGTAATTTTAGAACCTGGAAATGTACTTGCTTCTGTGCTGATCAGTGTGGTCACCAGAGCAGGACCAGCAGGCATCTAGCTCAAGAGGCCATGGACTGGGATGAACAGCTGGTCTTACTTTCTATGTCTGTTTTGTTCATCATTATTCTGACAACTATCACAATGGTCAGACATGATAGACACACTCTAATGTTTATTGAACTCATGGCTACCTCTTTGACTTATCTGGTTGTCTGCCACCTGGAAAGGCCGTGTACTTCTTTATAGACTGTATGGCAAACCACTTTACTTTGGGATAAAATTATTTTATTATAGGTTTTAAAGGGGGGGTTGGAAATGTGAAACAAGAAGATAGGAGTTCTCATAAGTTTGAAATGATGCTTAGCATATATTGCTTTAGCAAGTGACTTAAGTATGGTTGTTTAAATTGTAAATTCTAGAGAACAAATAGTAAACTTTGCAAAAGAACACAAAGTTATGATATTTTTCCATTTGAAAAGACTCTCTTGTCTTTGTTTACCACTTGTTTATTTCTTCAAATGCAGTGACATTATACAGGTGTTTTAGTTCTAAAGTTTTAAAATGGAAATAACAATACTCATTCCAAACCCACAAGATCACAGTCCTAATTCCACTATGTCTGAACAAACTCATATAAATCTGACACTTTATGAATAGTTTAGGTACTGCTGTTATTATTTTTATTATTCACTGCTTAATGATTTCTGTTACTGTATTTTCTTTGATCAGGTCTTTATTAATTGAGCTTCTTTTACCATAAAATCAGTTCAACATTTCTGAGATTTCATCGACTTATTATTTTTCCATCTCCCTGCTTGTTTTAATACACCATAGGGATCCTCTTGTGTCGTATCACAAAGTATAGCTTTTAACATTCTATAAAAGTGGAATAGTTATGGGAGTCTTCTGTTCAGGTTAACAGATTACAGTTTTCCTATCCCAAACAGACTTTAAATCTTCCATACTTACAAAGTATCATTCTACCTGTTTCTCATCTATAACATCATTTTAATGTAAAGATGTGTGTATATATATAGACACATTAGATTTTAAACTACTATCTAACTCAAGTAACCTTGAGTCAATAGAAACAGCTTCACTGCTATGGGCCTTGTGTTTGGAGGCCCTGATCCCAGTGTCCTTCAGCTGCTTGCTTTTCTAGAGCATCAGGAATTCCATATTCAGAGTGAATGCCTCCATCCTGACTGCATCTCTGCCCTGGGGCCTGTGAAGCCCTGACACTTCTCATCTAAACAGTTTTGTTTCCTTGAGCCCTGGGGACCTGCTCCCAATCCATTCACAGGAGGTCACCTTGTCCTACTCATGCATGTGTACATGACCTTGAAGAGTGGCTATGGGAAGCTTGTGAATGGTGGAAGGATTTGGGGTGTGCAGTACTCCTCCCCACAAGCAAACAAAGCAAGAGCTGATAAGTGGTATAAGGGTGTACCCCCCCACACATACACTATCAAGCTATCACCTGGAGTCTAAGAATCCTAAAGTCAAGTCTGTTTTTTGGTCATTATGAATGTGCAGTATAAGTGTAACAGCACAGTAATATCATATGTAGCAGCTCATTTAATTGATTTATATTTTTAAGTAGTTTGGTATTCTATATGTACTTCTGTTCTGGGCCATGGAAATGTTTAGGTATGAAGCTACTACACCAAGTTCTTTTTTAAAAATAAAAAAATCCTGTTGTTAGAAGAATGGCTTGAAGTACATATCAGCCATTGCTCTATCCACTTTAAACTTATATGGCAATGCCAAAAGTAAAATTTTAAAATACAGTTAGTCTGGAGTCCAGTGGAAATGTCCTCGTCCTTTAGTTTCATCCACTTCCTGACCTTAGATGTGTGTGGATGGGAAAACATGGGAGAAAGGTAGGCAGTGGTACTGCCCAGGGAATGCCTTTCATGGGTGGCAATCTTTACTAGGTTGGTTCAGTTATTCCTACTTCTCCTTTCTCTTTCACTAACACAGAAATGGCTCCTGTCTTGCTGTAGGTATCATTACTATGGGATTGGCATCAAGGAGAGCAGTGCATACTACCACTCCGTTTATTCTGGAAAGGGCCTGACAAGGTAGAGTGATGTCATATTCAAGATGCATCTCTGCACTTCTTTAAATATGTATGATGTCTATTCAATAAGATGACTTTGTAACTTTGCTTATTATGAAATTTTTTCTTCTGATCATCAAACGTCAGCTTTGTGAGAACATTGTCATGATATGGTCTCTATCACTTGGTAAATTATATAATTTTAATGGTTAATGAGAAAGTAACAGTGAACTAAGTGCCCCCCAAAACTGAGGAGGAGAATTCAAGGAAACAGAATTGCCTTTAAATTTGCTCTTACTCAGGGACTGGGGAGATGGATCAAGGGTTAAGAGTTAGTGCTTGTTCTTGCAGCGGACCCACATCTTCCAAACAACTATTCAAAACTCCAGTCCAGGGCGCCTAGTGCATCTTCTGGCCTCCATGGGCACAGCACATACATGGTGCACAGACATTCATGTAGCCCAAAACACCAATACATGTAACATTAAAAAAACTTCTAAATATTCTCATCTACTCATAGGATTGGATCTATTTTCAGGCTGGATTCAGTAAAAAGTAAAGTTTAAATGTAATAATTTTGAAGAGACAGTTGATATAAAAATCTGTGCATTTGAATAATACCTTACCAACACAAGAGATTGCTATAATAATTACTAAATATGTAATGTTTGAGTACCATCTTACTTAGAATGACAATAAAATACAATTGTCCCATTTTGAGTCTCTGTGACAAAAATCTATGTTACCCTAAAGAGCACACTGTTTTAAGCTGCCATTGACTATCAGAAGCAGGATATTAATATGTGAGGTAATAGTCAATAAGACCTCTGGGTACACGAAGTTTAGAAGAATGCTGGAACAGATGAATAAAACTGCTCCTGGGTTTCCTCATGGTGTGGTTACTGATAATTACTTGTAGCTCTTAAAAGAAGAAATCATTTTAGGAAAAAATACATCACTTGAGTTATGATAAGATTAATTTGGGTGTTACAATAGCAGGTTACTAGTGAATACCCACAATAAAATGTAAATACAGGCTAGGACACATACAAACTTTTGGTATAAAAGTCTTTTACATTTTCTTTACCTCGAATTTTACCCGACTTCCTGAGATACCTTTTATTTTAATTTCCTCCACAAAGCACTTTTTCTTAGATGTTTGAGCAGTAATAATGTTGTGAACAGACTACTTTCATGTCCTCTTTGTTTTCTTGGATGCTATAATTATAATTTCTTTCAAACTAATGGAAAACATATGATTTTTAAGGTTTTCGGGGAGCAAACTGAAGAATGAGGTAAGAATGCTTTTTATCTTTGTTTCACATATGTGTTTTTAGCTCAGAGGGTTTTGTTCCTAAATATACAAGTAAATGTTATTCATTGGGAGCTCTAGAAACTGAGGACTCCAAATACAGTTAAGTCAGACTTTGACTGAAAATGTTTGCATGGACCTGCTTAACAGCTTCCAGTTCACTTGGGAGAGATAATTTTTGGTGATCTAATATCACATACTTAGAAAATTAAGAAGTAGACCACCATTGACCTAAGAACTACTTAAACAGTTAGAAGAGCTCTAGTAGACAATACAGAAAGAATTGGTATTGGATTGTACTAATTCAGGAAAAACCTTTAATAGTTGTCAAGAAGCCACAGTGCTACACTGTACTGTGGTATGTTATGCTACTTACACACACACACACACACACACACACACACACACATGCACAAATGCATACACATACATGCACACTCTCACACATGTACTGTCTCACAGTCACATATGCATGCACTCAACACACACACATGCACAAATGCATATGCATGCATGCAGACTCTCATGCATGTACTGTCTCACACCCACATCTGCATGCAGTCAACACACACACACACATGCACAAATGCATACATATACATGTACATTCTCACACTCACATATGCATGAACTCAACACACACACATGCACAAATGCATACACATACATGTACACTCTCACGCATGTACTGTCTCACACCCACATATGCATGCACTCAACACACACACTATAAGTAATCTTTTCCCCTTGGCTTCCTCTCCAACCTCTCCTTAAAGAACAGATCAGCAAACTGACTTTATCTAAATGAGTTAGGCTACCATTAGGGACTGCATGGCTAATTAGGTACATGATAAGACCTTCATTATCTTCAGTTTAATTAATCATTAAAACAAGGTGCCACAGAACTAAATGCACATGACAGTGTGTCGTGCAGTAAATCCTAATTAAAGGTAAAGCGTAACTCCATTAGTTTGATGAAATAATGCAACCACATTATCTTAAAAAAAAAAATAAAAGCCCTCAACCTTCTAAAATGACCAGTTTCTTTGCAGTACTTTTAAAATAGTTAATGGTTAATTATATAATAAACCACAGATTGCTATTTTATCAAGGAAATAATAGCTTTTTATTAAATAAACAATTATGAAACTGCAAAAAATATTGACTTAGAAATAATTTTGATTCATTAAAGACTAGGCCAATAGGGATTTTAAGTGATTTCACTGCGGGTTTTAAATGATTTTGCTCAGGTGTTCTTCCAGTCCGATGAGGTAGCAGAACTTCTGATCTATCCCCTGATCTACCACGTGTACAGCACATCTTAGCCCACAGAGGAAAAGGAAACTGCTTCTCAGATCTACCTTTTCCTCCTGAGGTGACTACGTTACTAATTCAGATGTAGTAATAAAGGTTTTAATAAACTATTCTAGGCACATCATACGGACTGTGTATTTTCTACAGGCACCAGGAACAATAGTAAAGATTATTAAAATCAACACACAAAAGAGCTTTTTAAAGGCTCAGACCTAAGTAATTTGTTGCAGGCAGAGGAACAAGTTTGAGGCTTTGCGTCTGTCAGACAGTTCCTAAGCTTCACCTCCACATACCTAAAGGGATTCCTAAGTGATATTTGCTCAACAAAGTTGAAATTTTAAAGTTATTTTGTGCTTAAGGTAATCAGCAATTGCTGTTTGCTAAGGACAAGAAATTATCAGTGCAAATCTATGTATAGTTCAGATTATTTGAACATTAATAATGCTGAGATAGCTTGAGAAGCTGCCAATACTGTTGATTTACAGCCAAAGCAAGTAAGTCTGAGAGATGCATGGGCTTTAAAACAATAAGAAGAGGGCTCTGCATTTTAAATCCATGGTCAAAGCAATTAATTTACATATTCATGGTGCTACAGTCTCTAGCGGATCAGGTAGTATGTGGATATTCATGTGGAATTTAAGACCTGTATTTATGAATTAGCATTTTAAGACAATCAAAATTCATAAGATCACAAAGTAATTGTGCTTACTGCCCTCCCTCTTTGTTTTGTTTTGTTTTAATTGTTGTTTAGCTTCTGCTGTGGCCAACTTTTGTTTGCTTTTATATTTTGAAATATTTAAAGCTTGGCAAAGCTATGAAGAATAAATTATAAAATCCCATATACTCACCATCCCTACTAAGACTTGAGAATGAAGGTGCAGTTTTCCCCTTCAAACTGGAAAGAGAAAAGGCAAATGCAGAAGGAGGATGCACACTCTATGACAGCAAGCTGAGGCAGCTTCTCTTTGGTGGTGTCTCTCTCTCAAGTCACATGGCATGAAGCAACAGGGGTAGAAGAGAGCTTGAGGAGTGGAGGGGGCCCAGGATGGGGGAAAGGTGGAGGGAGAAGAAGGAAGGGATGAGGTGGGAACTGGGATAGGTATGTAACATGAGAAAAGATTGTTTTAAAAAATAAATTTAATAAAAAATAAGAAATAGAAAAGGAAATAGATTCTTTTCTCATACAATATATCCTGATTATAACTTTCCTTCCCTTCGCTCCTAACAGTTCCCCCTTCTTCCTGCACCTCCCGATCCACTCTCTTTCTATCTCTCATTAGAAAAGAACAGTCTTCTAAGAGATAACCACCAACATGGTAAAATAAAATATAATATGTAGCAAAAATGCCATATCAAAGTTGGATACAGCATCTTAACAGGAGGAAAAAAGTTCCAAGGGTGGGCACAAGAGTCAGAGACTACTTGTTCTCATGGACAAGAGTCCCATAAAAATACTAAGCTGATACCTATATTATATAGAGGACCTGGTGTATTCCCATGTATGCACTGTGTTCATCACTTCAGTCTCTGTGAGCTCATATGCACCTTGCTTAGTTGATTCAGAGGGCCTTGTTCTGCTGATGTCCTCTACCCCCTCTGGCTTTTATAATCTTTCCACATACTCTTAGATGGGATTCCCTAAGCTCCAAGGCAAGGGATTTGGCAGGGACCTCCCATTTAGACTCTTTCTTTCCCTATAATGTTTGACTGTAGGTCTCTGCATCTGTTCCCATGTGTTGCTTGAGCAAGCTTTCTGGTGGTGATTGGACAAGGCACTGATCTGCAAGTATAGCAGAAAACCATGAGTAGTCATTTTATGGATTTTTTTTTAAAAGATCAGTAGTGTTTGTTTGGCTATACCCTAGGCCTTTGGACCATCTAGTAGTGTTTGGTTATACCCTAGGCCTTTGGACCATCTAGTAGTGTTTGGTTATACTCTAGGCCTTTGGACCATCTAGTAATGTTTGGTTATACTCTAGGCCTTTGGACCATCTAGTAGTGTTTGGTTATACTCTAGGCCTTTGGACCATCTAGTAGTATTTGGTTATACCCTAGGCCTTTGGACCATCTAGTCTCTGGTCCTTGGCTATTCAAACAGTGCCAGGTATACACTCCTTCTAGTGACGCAGGCCTTAAGTTAAATCAGATATTGGTTGCTACTCCCATAAGTTCTGTGCCCCCCGTTTCCCTAGCATATTTTGCATGCAGGACAGATTAGGTCAAAGGTTTTTGGCAGAGTTGGTTTCCACAAGATACCAGTTTTATTGATGTTTGACTTCTTGTTTTCTGGAGTAATATGGTTTTTAATAATATGTGTTACCATTTTCTTATAGTTTAAGGTTCTCTTTTGTACAGATAAGAATTCCTGCTCAATGGAGTGAATAAAATGATTTTTTTATCTACTCTCTCATCTCCTTACCACACAAGATGACCCCCTTCACCTTCCCATCTAGCTCTACTTACACTTCTATGTTTTTGTTTTTGTTTTTTTTTAATCTTTGGTGACTCAATGAGTTTTGTTTGGGTTGATTGAAGAAACTTGGATGAGGGTTATTTACAGGGGCTTACCACAGAAGGAAATATCTTCTCTATTCCTAGAAACCACTAATTACCTATAGCTATAGTCTTAGAAAGATGCGGAGTCTTGTGATGCCACCCTTACATGACACCAACTCTATCCTTCCTACAAATATTCCAGTAAGGACAGGCCTTTTGAGTCCCTCTAAACTCCTTGATGAATACAAATGGGCCCGATATTGTGCCGATCTTACATAAGTAATCACACTCACTGAGAGTTCAAGAGTGTCGTGGATGAACAGCTCATTGATTACCTATTCCAGGCACTGGTATATTAATTGAATAATCCTATTGTTCCTGAGAGTAGTTGTATCTACCCATGCAAAATACCTCTGGTCAAACTCTTTCTTAAAACTTTAGCTTTTGTTTAACTCATAAAGTAGCAGATTAACTTATGGTTTTAAAATACATACTTAGTTTTGATTGACCCTCTCCTCGCCCCATCCTTTTACTTGGTTTTGCTCTATTTCCTCACTTCCAGCCTGTCCCTCCCAGTATTCCCCCTGCTGTTTTCATATCCCTGTGCTTACTTCTCTCTACCGCCTCCCCAAAACCTCTTCTTTTCTCCAAGAACTCTAATGGTCTCTTGTTTCTTTGTGGTCTTTACATAAAATACACATTTATAAAATTTACAAACTAGCATTGGTATATGAGAGAAAAAATGTGATCTTTGTGTGTCTGAGCTCAGGTTACCTAACTTAATATATTTTCTAGTTCCTTTCATTTTGATACCACAAATTTCACTTTTCTTTATGCATAACTGGATAAAATTCTAATATATATACATAATCCATTCTAGTTGGTATATATCTATCTACACTGATTTCATTTTCTTGCTGCTATAACTAGAGTATCTTGGATGTGCACATTTCTCTGTCATAACATACAGAACCCTTTGGGCATATACTTAAGAGTGGTAGTGCTGAGCCTTAGGGCAGATCTATATTTAGGTTTTTTGAGAAATTTCCATACTGACAGAGGCTGCGCAGTCTCCATACCTATAAGCAGTAAATAAGCTTTCCCTTCCCAACCTCCTCACCAACATTTGTTGACATTTGTTTTCTTGAGGCCAACCATGATGACTAGTTGAGATGGAATCCTCAAAGTTGTGTATGTGTCGGTGTGTTCATGTGCTGTGTGTGTGTAATTGTGTGTGAGAGCAAGGACACACACATGCCACAGTGTACTTATGGAGGTCAGAGAAAACAGTGGGTGTCAGTTCTCACCTTCCACTTTGGGACAGGGTCTCTTTGCTCTTTGCTGCTGTGTCTAAGAGGTCAACTGGTCAGAGTAGATGTGCCTTTCTCCAGCTCTCTTCTTGCCATAGGAGTGTCACGTTACAGACACATGCTACCTCTCTGAGACTGCAGGTGACTGCTGAGACTTCAACCCCTCACACCTGCACAGCAAGCCCCTTTGCCCACCAAGTCATCTCAGCTGTCAAGTTCATGTTTCTTCTTTGGGGAACACTCTTCAATTTCTTATTCTATATCTCAATTGGGTTGTTTTCTTGCTTAGTTTTGAAAGTTCCTTTTATGTAGCAGATACTATTTTTTCTGTCAGATGTATAGCCAGGAAGGATTTCTCTCATTCTACAGGTTGTCTCTGACTCACTTAACTGATTGTTTTGCTCTTTGGAGCCTTTTGAATTTCATAGGGTCCCATTTAGCCTTATTTCCCAAACAACCAGATCCCTACTTAGAAATTTCTTCATTCTCTTCAAGGGTTTTCCTGGCTTTTTTTTCTCTAGCAGTCTTGGAGTTTCAGGTCTTACATGAAGGTCTTTGATTAGTTTGCAGGTGATGTGGTTCAGGATGAGAGAGAGATAGGATCTTGTTTCGTTCTTCAATATAGATAATTAGTTTTCTCAGCACCATTTGTTAAAGATTCTGCCCTTTCTCCAATGAGTATTTTTGTCATCTTATTAAAAAAAAATCAAGCTGTGATAGTAGTGTGGATTCCTTTCCCTGTGGCTTTTCTGGTTTGGGGTAAATTTTGTCTCAGACATCTAGAAATATCAAAGTCACCACCATTCCTTAGAGAATAATCTCTTATTCCCACAAATTATTTATCTCTATTTTTATAAAGTGAAGAAAATTATGCAGTAGCCAGCTTGTTTCTCCTTCACACTAACTGTTCATGGGCAGTTGAACAATGTTGTATCAAGACCAATCTCAAGCGTTCCCTCCTTGGGATATGCTTTTCAAATATTTGCAGACTGTTATCACGTCCTCCTTTGTCATCACGTAGGCAAACTGGGCCACTTAGCCCCTCTCTTTGTGCTCCTCACAAGTCAGACACTCTTACCTTATAATCACGTTTGTCTCTTTTCTGTAGGGTCCTTCTTTTTTGTTCCTAGAAATAAGATTAATAGTTTACCCACAAATATTGAAGTCACCACCTGAGCAAGAAGAAAATCAAACAAAACGCAACAAAAGAGAAACCCAAAGTAACAAAACAGACTACTTCTGTGGCTAGTCTGTAGTACATAACCTGGCATCTCTGGGAGCAGCAGCATAGCAATGAGAACACAAAAAGATAGCCAGTCCTTGCTGCTTTTGTGCCACACACTCTGAAGAGCATAATATCATTTATAACTTTTGCCATCTTTGTCCACAATTCCTAGCATACTCAAAGAAATGTAGTTTTAAAAGTCTTCCCTTGGGCTGCTTTGCTTCTTGCACATCTTCTGCCTGTATCGCTAGCTAAAATTACACAAAGGTATTATTCATATGAAAATTTTAAACGATTAAAATAAAAGCATATACTCTGCTCTGTAATGTTTTCTAGCATACTAAACAATTTTGCTGGGAAATTTCTATTTATAACACCCCAATACACAGATATGCATACATGACCTATTGCAATGATTAAAAGAGAGAAGTCCTTTGTACAGTATTCCTCCTCTTTCCTCTCTACTAGGTAAAGTTTAGTGATCTCTAGGATACAATCCTATATTTCTGTTTCAGCTTTAAGACTGATGAATACATTCCTAACCAAATCTGTTGCTTGTGTTTTATTCAGTTTTACTTTCTACATTTCACATTTGTACTGATAATTTGTTTTTATTTAGTTATCAAATTTTTGTTGTTTACAAATGATAAATCTAAAGTTCTAGTTCCTGTATTTTGTACTATTATAAAGAACTCCTCTATAAGGAAACACCAAAATGCATTTATTCATCATATATTTAATGAATTATTTTAAACATGGAAAGCAAAATTGTTAAGAGCATTCTTATCAAAATGTTTATATATAGGAGTGGGAATTCCAGATTCTAGCACATACTTGCACTTCAATTTACTATATCCTTTTTGTGTTTAGTTAATTTTTAGAGTAAAATTCCCTTCTTACCTCCTTTTGTGTATATTCTCTGACACTTTGTGGTTACCACTTGTATCATATTTAATATCATAACGGTATAACATTGCAAACTGAATTTATACCAGGTTAATCTCAGTGATGCATAAAATGACTACTATAACCTCCATCTTTATCCTTTTCAGTTACACTTTATATATAAGTGCCCCAAATCATAAATTAATAATTAGTTTATAAAATTATATAGAAAACAAAATGTGGAGGTAACAAACAAAAGTTATAGTAATGCAAATGTTTTTACTGATAACTATTTTTCTTCCCATGTCTCTGAGAATGCCTTACTTTCTTCTAGTTTTTTAAATAATACTTTATTAAACCTGTGAGAAATTCATACATTGTATTTCTATCATATTCACTACCTCACTGATCACACTAATTCCTGCCAGATCTACCCACCCATCTCTCCACCATTTCCAACTTTATTTCTTCCCTTTCTCCTCCGTTTTCTTTAATTATTATTGTTGCATGCATACATGCTCATAAATATATAATTACAACCGGCTGAGTCTATTTAGTGTTGCTTATATTAATTCCACCACTCGCATAAGACATTTATTGTCTATAGCTCTCTTTATCTAGGGGTAGAACCTTGTGAGAATTCCCCTGTCTACACTGACATATCACCCGGTGTTGTCATTGTACAGATCTTATTCATACAACCATAATCTTGTGATTTCATAGTTCAACTTTCCTGTTGCATATAGAAGGCCCTATCTCTCAACAGATGTCTTGGCCCTCTGGCTCTTACAACCTGTCTGGCTCCTTTCCCTGATGTTTCCGGAGGCTTATGTACAGGAGTGGGACTGGGCACTTCACAATCAGTTTTTCTCTAAATTTTGGCCAGTTGTGTCTTCCTGTAATGATCTCTATCTACTGCAAAAGGAAACTTCTTTGATGAGAGGGAAAGCTACATTATCTGTGGTTATAAAGATAAGCGTAGTACTTAGAATGCAGTTCAAAATTATGCAGGTTTGGGAAGATGGGAATAGTGGTTCTCCTCTAAGTTCCATGCCATCACCAGCCAGGGGTAGTTGGTTAGACTTTCAGCACTAGGTATGAAATCCCTCCTATTGAACGGGCCCTAAGTTTAATTAGACAGATGTTGATTACCCCCAGGATAAGAGTACCACTATTGCACCATCAAGGGTATCTTGTCCACAATGGTCATCATTGTGGCTCGTAGTCCACTGGTGGGTAGGACTCGTTTTCCTCCCTTGGCAGCTTGAATAGCAAGTCCCAGTACTATGAGATTAGTTCTCAGGAAGGAGGCTTCAAGGGTAATTCCAGTTCCATTTCTCTAAGTCTTGCATATGAAGTGTGTGGTGTCTTCAGCAATACAGGCTTAACTTGCAAGTTATGGGAGGAAGCTAAGGGCAACAGTGATAGCCTATGCTGGTTTCAGGGGAATCTCGTGGATAGCTCCTGACCAACAACTTGAAAGATTTTTCAAGCTTGGTACTGAGGGTTTTGTTAACTAGTATATGACTTTTGGGGGGGGTCATTATCTCCCCAAATGAGATAACTTCATTCAAACTCCATATATGCTATACATATGTATATATGTATAGTATATATACATATTTACATAACTTATATACATTATATATAATTTTAGGTCATCATAAAATGATTCCTATGGCTTTTACAAACTCCCTTAGTATTATTTACCCCCTCTCCCCCTCTCATTCTTACTGCCCTCCTCAGTTAAAAGCTTCTGCCCTGACTTTTTCATTTCTCCTGTCATGGCACTTGCGCTCTGCTAGTCCTGTCTCTAGAGTACCTTCTCCCATCTCCCCCTACTTGGTCCTTCTCTACTTTCCTAGTTTCTATGGTTACTCTAGGTTACATACTCACATCTAAACATTCAGAGCTAGGAACTATGCATAAGATAGAACATGTGAGTATCTGTCCCTCTGGGTCTGGGTTAACTCATTATGATACCTTCTTGTTCCACCATTTACCTGCAAAGGTTGTGATTTTAGGTTTTCTTTGTAGCTGAATAGCATTCCACAGTGTAGATGTGCCACAGTTTCATCATAAATTAAGCAGTCATAGAACATTTAGGTTATTTCCACTTCTTAGCTTTTGTCAATAGAGCGATGAACACAGTATTTGTCAAGTAAGATGTCTTGTCCTTTGGGCAAATTCCAAAGAGTGAAATGGCTCAGTTATATAGTAGATATATTTTTAGCTTTTTGAGATTTTTCCATGATGATTTCGATAGTGGCTGAACCAGTTTGCATTCCCACCAAGAGTGAATGAGCATTCCCTTCCCCCACCTGCTCGCCAGAATTTGTTGTCAGCTGTTTTGTTTATCTTTACTGTACCAACTCAGGTGAGATAAAATTTCATAGTTGCTTTGGCTTTTATTTACATCATTGCTAGAAAACAATTAATGTTTTTTTGAAATACTGCTTACCTATTTTTATTTTTCTATTGTGAACTCTGTTCAAATCTATAGTCCATTTTTAATCAGTTCATGGTTTTTAACTGTTTTTTGAGCTCTTTATAGATTCTGCATATATATCCTTTGTCAGGTGTATAGATGGCAAAGATCCTTACGCAGTCTGTGGGCTCCCTTTTTACTTAGTTGGTTGCTGCCTTAGCTGTTTAGGGTTTTAGACTTATAAGGTCCCATGTATGAATTGTAGATCTTAATTCCTGGACACATGGAATCCTATGCAGAAACCTCTTTCCTACACCTACAGCGGAAAGAATACTACCTAGGTTGCTTTTTTTTTCTCCTAGAAGTTTTGATGTTTCAGATTTTACAATGAGATTATAACTTGGCCTTTCATTAAAAACGAAATTCTTGCCGGGCACGGTGTTGCATGCCTTTTGTCCCAGCACTCAGGAGGCAGAGGCAGATGGATCTCTATGAGTTTGAGGCCAGCCTGGTCTACAAAGTGAGTTTCAGAACAATCGGGGCTGTTACACAGAGAAACCCTGCCTCAAAAACAAACAACAAAAACAAAACAAAATTCTTCGTTTTCATACAGTCAGCATTTTTTTTTCCTTTTTGGCCTACAGTATCCATCTTTAAGGTACACTGACAATGGTCATATATGGCAAATCCAAAGCATAGACAGTCTTTGAAATAAATCTTGAATTATGAAGACTAATTAAATGGAGTGGGTTGAAACCAACTTGCAATTATATTAGCAGATGAGGATTATTTCTGTAATAGTTCTTGACTATTCTTAAATTTTTATTCAATATTTATTACACTTGAAAATAGAGGATATGGCTAAAATTTATAACAATTAGGAAAAGTTGATTTGCATGTTAATCTAATATTGGTTTAAAGCTTATATAGAATCTTTCCATTTGAAACTAGTGATTTTTCAAGTATTTGATGTTTAAAGACTCGAGAGTCTCCTGAACAGTTTTCCTGTTTTACCATGAAAAATATAGAAGGATATACAATACCTGGTACTGATAAGACAGGGCAGAAACCCTGACTATGTATGTCAGTAATATGTCTCATAAACATATTCAACACTACTTAGATGAACAAGGAAACATGAGAAACCCAGAAGTCTGAAGAAACTAGAAGGCAGAACAAAATTCATTCCTTCCTATCCTTTATCATATTCATAATTTTATTCTTGACTCAAATTTTTGATTTTTCCCTTTTAGTTTTAATTTTGTTTTCTGAGGCAAAGTCTCAGTTGGTCCAGGTTACCTCAGGCTCTCTATGCAGCTGAGATCACCCTTGAACTACTAGTTTTTCTGTTTTTTCCTCCCAAGGGTAACCGCTTCTGAAAAGTTTAACTTGTTTTAGAGAAGGAACAATCAGTCTGGTCTATGGGCCACAGTAAACAGGCATTCACTCTTTCTGGGTGAGTCTCCCACAGGTCTCAGCGTGGCAGTATTACACTTCATTACACAATATGTATTTGCAATATTTTTGTAATTTGCTGAAAACTGCTTTTCCGCTGGAGATGCAAAAGAACGACAAACTTCTGAATTCAGTGTAGGGGCGCTGATGTAGAGAAGTTCAAATTACGAGTCTGGAAACCAAAAAAATTAGATGTTAATAACGTCCTAGCAGTAATTAACCCACCTGAGACTCAGCAAGTGGATTTAGTTCTCATCATCTTGCTTATGTTACTGGCAAATGTGCAGTGGGGATCCAGCAACCCTTGACTTATAGCTAAAATATTTTTAGCAGCTCCAGAAGTAAATCTTATAAAATTCACCATTACTTTCTAAAAATTATGAAAAATGGCAAATATTCAAAACAAAACTCCCATGTGAGAGGGAAAATATTCTGATGACAAAGTTACTTAACATTTGGGGCAAATTGGCTGGTGTGTCTGGTTTATTCAGTTACACAGTTTACCCAAACTTCTAAATGTACACAGGTTGAAATATTCATTTCTGTCTCATTGCCAAATTTGGAGTCCATAACCGTGACACTTCTTTATGTGCCTCTCTTAATTACAGGGCGGTTTTACTCGTAAATACTCCCTTAGCTCAAAAACAGGAACACTACTTCCAGAGTTCCCCAGTGCTCAACATCTTGTGTACCAAGGATGCATTTCTAAGGACAAGGTATCAATTAAAGACACTTCTCTATCGATTTTCTGATACACTGGTTCCGTATCTCCTTTTGCTGGGGGATCTTATGCCACTTGCAGGAAGCAGTCAGAAAGCCGCATTATCAAACAGAATTGATTGATTTATAGGAGAGACAAATGTTTACTAACATTGATTAAACACTTTCCAATTAATTATTTACCATCTTTCTGATAGTGTATAATCAGAAGGTGGTAAATAAATCCCAAAAGGCTAATGATTATTTTTATTTAAAATTTAAAATTGAGGATATAAACTAGATTGTGTCTACTGCGTCCAGATTTTCAATGGTAAGTTTTATGGGTTTTTTTGTTAGTATTATTTTATTTCAATAAGACTTTCTTTAGGACATAGTCTGTCCCTAGCAATGAAGGGGATGCTTAGAAAATGTAAGGGTTATACAAGATGACAAAAAGAAGAATCATTTTCATTGAGTTAATTCTATAAATATTCCTCAATAAGAATTTCCAATGTTTCTTTAATGAAGTCTCATACTAAATCTTATTTTATTTCTGCATTTATAAAGTCATTTGTTGGAGAATCATTGCCTATATATTAGTGGGTACCATTATTGAATCAGAACTTAATGATCTTTACATGTTTCTTTCAAGTAAATGTCATTATACTCGCGTTGGATGGAAGTGCTTTTGACACATTCATATTCTGAAGTGCAAACACACAGAGGTGTCATTAATATTCAACTGAATCATTTTAGCAATAGGTGTTTTGTAGAAAGAGGAAGCAAAAATAGAATATTGATTTTTAAAGCTATTGATACATGTAGATGCAGAGTATCTCTTGGGTATATTTGGATGCCAGATAGACCATGCCAGGTAAGAAGAGGCCAAGTAGTGAAGATAATTTTCAGATGTTGAATACATCCATTTCCTTCTATTCTCACCTCCAACCACATTTCTTAAGGTTAACATACCTTTTATTTATAGATACAATGACTTTTTAACTAGAGAATTGCCAGTCAATGTTGACTTGTGGGGAGCGTTGTGGCAATCAGTGGGACTTCACTTCTTTGAGGAAGAGTGGTATTGGCTCTGCTCTATGGAGAGGACTGCTTGCATGCAAACATGCTAGGAAGATGTTTGCTGTGTGAATATACCTGGCGAGAGCCATAGAAGGAAGCAAGCGACAAGGAAAACTAGAGAGGCGAGGAACGTGTGCCAATAGTTTATTTCAGTTTCTCTGCTGGCCTCCAAGGAGTTCTAACCTTTCACATTGAAATGCTGGCAGACCATTTCTCACTCGGGTACCAAGGGTGATTTATTATGAGACCCCTGGCTTCTAAGTTCATTCCCAGTGGACTCTTTTATGAGTCCAGGGACTGACACCCTTTCTTTTTCCTGAAGGATAGCTTAGCCCTTTTACCTTTTTACAGTCACCAAGATCCACAGGTGACTGGTCAGATCCTAGAAAGAGGATGGGACTGAAGCCAAGGGCTTTCAGCACCATTTTAACAAGGCAGAGAGAGTGGATAATGCTCAATGAGAATCTGATCCCAGTAGATATCACCAGCAGCAGCTAGGGGGCTGCTATTTCATTGAGTATGACCATCACTCAAGGTGGTGGTCAACTCTACGACATGTTTACTGTCCATAACTGAGCTGAACCTTTACTCTTTCTGGTTCTGTCTAAAATGATATCTATTCTCAGAAAATGACATCAAATTATGTTTCTGAGGAATACAAGTACACTACAACTAAAGTTTAATGTCATAGGCATGTAAGCATTAAAACATGTGAAATATTAAGATATAAAATTTCTGATGTGTTGTGTGTAAAGCAGCATATTTGAAAAAATAAACAAAGCAACATGTGAACTAGAATTTTAGTAGATTTTGGATTCTAACAAGTTATCTTTTATTAACTTATGAAAATTTAATAAAGTAATTCATTGCATTATAAAATTTTAATACATGTATATTACTTACTTTGATCATATTTGTACCCAAGTGGCCTGCACTTTTCTCCTTTCCCTCATCCAACTGGTCCCCTTTGTATTTCCTAACCATATGAAGATATAAAGTTTTGACAATCTTATGACTTCCCTTCCATTCTTCATGCTGTGTTTATTCTCATATAAAAGATTTGCCTTGGTGATTTATCTAAACATAATAGCTTTGCCTAAAGTGTAGAACAAGTTTCATTTGCTTTGTCGAAAATATCCTGCTGGACATATCCTGTGATCAGCATAACTCCTTGGAGATAGACTGCTAATTTTCATGACATCATTATTCAGCGGCAAACTAGATCATAAAGACAGATGCTGTCCCCAGAAAAAGAGGCAAAACACAAAATGTTAGGACAGACAATGACCACACCACCATAGAGGCTACTGTGATCCAAAGAGCAAACACTCACCATTTTTAAAACATACAGTAATCATTTTGTAAGTGTTACTTCATTTAGAATTTTTATTAAAGTGACCCTAGAGTTAACACCTGAAACCACTACACCACGCTGCTCCAAACATCCAGAGAGTTGATGTATTTTAGTCCAGATGTGTGGTAAGACACCTCTAATTCTAGCACTTGGAAGGAGGAAGTAGGCAGATCTTTGTGAGTCTAAGGTCAGCATTGTCCACATAGTGAATTTAAAGTTGGCAAGGGCTACATAGCAAGAACTTGTCTCAATAACAAGTTGATGCATTTTGAGATCTTACATTCCATTTTTCCAATAAAACATGTTTTGTCTTATACAGAAAATTAAATGATATTTCAGTCAATACTTTCCTTGCTATTACCTTTTAAAATGCTCTCATCACAATAATGTTGTATCATATTGCGTCTTATCATGTCGTATGGCATCAGGTCACCAATTTCCTCATCTTTTTTTTTTTCGTTGGGTAGGTATATTGAAATAAGGATCTGCTTCTTATTCCAGGTCCTCTGTATTGAATAAAATGTCTGGCCTAAAACAGGAACTTCAAAGTATAAAATAAATAAACAATGGACTTTAAAAAATTCTTTAGTTAAGCTTTTTCTTCCTTAACATAGGTTGATACTCTCATAATGATGTACAAAACTCACTGCCAGTGTATCCTTGACAACGCAATCAATGGGAACTTCGAAGAGGTGAGGTGACAGAATGCTTCTCTATGACATTATGCAAGCATTCACATCCTGTTATTAATAAGTTCAATGTGCTCTTTGCTCTACAACTAGATCCAGCATTTCTTACTCCACTTTTGGCAAGGAATGCCTGACCATCTCCTTCCCCTGCTGGAAAATCCTGTTATCATTGACATTTTCTGTGTTTGTGACTCAATTCTTTATAAGGTAAGTTCCTTGGGGTGCCCTAAGCATAAAGAATTTATTTCCTTAAATAATGCCCTGAATGCTTGTAACATCGTCATAATTATTTTAAAAACTTTTTACAGTAAACAAAACCAGCTTAATTTTTTGTTTTCAGCTAAGTATGATCCAAAATAAAATGTCTAATATATGAAAAAAATCATTAAATTTTGTAACCTCTATGAGATGTCTTCATATTAACATAATACAACATCTGCTTTCTCAGAAAAAGGCGGAATTAGATACCCTCATAGGATTAACACCTTGAAAATCTCTAGCTTGAATGCATTCATGTCCAATTCTGTCCTTAACCTAATAAGAGTCCACAGATTTCTTTAGAATCATTGCAAGAGATCGTGGGACAGATGACCAGGTTGACCTGGCCAAATATTTAGTGGGAAAGGAAAGAACATCTTCCACAGTTGAGCAGTAAGAAGGCCCAAATGGAAGGTGAAATGATATTGCACCTTAAAATGATATTGCCTGCATTTCCATTTTCATATGAAGAAACAAAAAGTATCATTTGAGAACACATTCTGAGAACATTGGCATGAAAGTTCAAACATGTTGGGCAATTGAGTTACTTTTTTATTCTTAGCTTTTTGGAAAACTAGAGGAGGCACCAGCTACATCACTGAGAGGCAGCTTTACAAACGATTGACAGATTGACTTGAGGATAAGAAGTAAGAGGCCACACTTTCTTTCTCTGCTCAGTAACTATAGAATGAGAGAATGCAGAGCTAAGTGCAGGGTTTTCTCACCTCCACTTCAAGCTCACATTGATGGACAAGGGAGAGCAAGACCTGTCTTGGTTTTGTTTCTTTTTTATTGAATAAATGCCAATATTTACAAAGAAAGGTTCAGTTTGCACTATGTGATTGTCTGTAATGCTTACCACTTGGGAAAGCAATCGGTAAGAGATGAGAGGTAGTTCTGAGTGAACACAGGAGAGACCTACCTATGCTCAGGTACACAGCTGTCACTGTCAGAGCAATGCTGTTGGGATGACAGCTCAGCTCTTCTGAGAAAGAGCTTTCACACACACACACACACACACACACACACACAGAGAGAGAGAGAGAGAGAGAGAGAGAGAGAGAGAGAGAGGGAGGGAGGGAGAGAGAGAGAGAGAGAGAGAGAGAGAGAGAGAGAGAGTCATTTTTAAAATTTCAGCCCAACACAAAAATTTCTGGTTTAAGTATCAATAAGAACATTTCGTTTTCTTCCTCGTGATACAGCCAGGAAGGCACAGAGGGCCCAGTAGACAAAACAGTGTAAGTTGAGATCTGTGAGGTCTTTTCCTGCTTAAAGAGAGCGCCCTTCTAGTCCGCAAAACAGTGAGCGATTAACAAGGCCAATCCATGGGTAATTCTCACTAGGGCTGTTGATTGACCGTCTTCTATGTTTGCAGACACATCACACATATCCACTTTTGTGGGAGAAGTATCTAACCTTCAATAAAGAATCATGCTACTCTCTAGAAAAGTAACATGTAACAATAATAGACACATAATGCATCTGGCCTCAGAAATAATCATTTCTGGTGCTGGGGATGAAGCTCTCTCATCCTAGAGGCCCAGGCTCAGTTCTCAGTTCTGCCAAAACCTGGGTGGTAAAACACAAGCTCGTTCTCCCAAAACTCTGATTGCAATTTGTTAATGTAAACAAGGTTTATGATAACCCTGTTTTGCTTTGGTTAAGGTTCTTACAGATGTCCTCATTCCTGCAACAATGCAAGAAATGCCTGAAAGGTATGTTAAACTAATAAAACCTGACAGGTCCTCCGAAGAATGGCAGCATCAAGTCATTCACAATGCTAATTTTAAAAATGGCCTGGAATTCTAAGAATTAAGGAAAAAATCTTAAATTATTGTACTTTTATGATTAACTTTAATTTCATCTGCAAAATTGGAAAGTAGCTTAATGAAATTACAATCACCTTTCAGCAAAGAACTAAGATCTTAAATGCTGTATTTAAAATATATGGGGGGATTTTTCACATAGCTATTTCCAGGGTGAGACATAACTTTGGGGGAAACAAGCAAAATTTTCTTTTGAAAACAGTCTATAAAATAATGTAAATTATTTTTAAACAGACAACACAAACTAATTTATGCTTTGATGTAGTACTCAATGCATATGATTGACAAAAATATTTACTTTGGAAATCTTTTCCTCAGAATGCTTTCTTTCTTTATATAATAGTTGGCCTTGGTCTGATCAATAGTTTCTTTTAGCTATCCCTGGCACACTTTAGGGCATCTACTCTGCACTGAGTCAGTTATACACGACAATTCTGTATCACGGCCCAATGATTATGCTTATGATTATGATTATGACAACAGCTAGTTAGGTGACTATTTCAAACAGTAGAAACAGCTGAGCTTTATTAAATCATATTTTTCAAAATACCTTTGACTATGCCCAGTTGAAAAACTGAAAACTCAATATTAACATAGTAGCAGTTCCTCTGAGAACATGCCCACATCAGTGCGTATGGCTCGGCGCTTTCTTCTTAAGAAAAGATAGACTTTCCCTTCACCCAGAGAACACTGCAATTTATTTAGTAGACTCATTGACTGATAAGTAAATGCTTAAATACTATTCAAGAGTTGATATTACAATTCAAAATTACCAAATGAGGAAGCTGGAAGTGGAGAGTTCCCTTAATGTCCCAGAGGCAGCTAAACCCCAGAATTTGACCCCAAACTTTGCTTAGTCTTTCCATTACGTTTAACCACTGCTCCCCACGTACAAACCACATTAACTACACTTAGACTGCTTCTGTGAAATAAATATGAAGATTTTAGGGTTTTAAACATTTATATGTTCTTATATACATGCTGTCATAATTTGAAGTTTTAAGTTAACTCTATAAATAAAACATTTTTGATCACCTGTTAAATAAAATTATATTTGGATGATAAGAACATATTAATTAAACTGATTAAACACATAAAATGTTATAATATCAATATATTTATCATCTAAGAAGTCAAAATATGGAATAAAAACCTGACATAATTTTCCAAGAAATGTATTTCACAGAAAATAATGAGTTATGAGTTAATAATAATAAGGTACCTATTGATTTTGTGCTAGGACCAAACAAGGGAAGTTTCCATGAGTTATTCCATGTAATTTTCAAGACATTCTCGTGCCCAGCTACTATTCTTTGTCCCATTTAACAGGTGAGGGAACTGGAGTTTGAGGAAATTGAGCATTTTGAATTAAGATCATATATTAGCAGCTCTAGGCTAAGTCTGCTGTCTCTGAATTTATGATTTTGGAAGTCCTAACCAACAGGATCTGTCCATAGAAATGTAGATATTGAATACATTTTTTGAACCATGTAAAACCTAACCCAGAGTTTTCTTTTTAGCTTGCTAGCAGACATAAGAAATTTTGCTAAAAATTGGGAACAGTGGGTTGTTTCATCCTTGGAAAACTTGCCAGAAGCCCTAACTGACAAGAAAATTCCCATCGTGCGAAGATTTGTATCTTCTCTGAAGCGACAGACATCTTTTTTGCATCTTGCTCAGGTATGGGGTCTGCCGAGAGTATGAGTCACCCAAATCAAAGGAACTCTTCCAATTAAGGATCTTTCACAATTTGAAGGAAGCTAAGCATGCAACATCAAGATGTAATGTGAAACCTAGGGCAAATACTAGACCCGAGAGATGATACATAGATACAGGATTATATCTGTGTGTCTGTGTTTTAGCTAACTGTACAGCATAAACATTAATATCTTAATATCCTGCTCTTGGAAATAAACAATACCCGTGTGATATGATGTATATAGTTTGATAAGAAGTTAGATGGAGAGCATTCTGAAATTCTCTACACTGATTTTGCAATGCTTCTGTGATTCTAATTTATTTCAAAATAAAAATAATGTTACTGCAATCTCAAAAGCAAGAAACCAACTGATACAAGTTAAAGTTGTGAGGAGTGAGGCTGTGTGGTTCCTTTTTTACATTTATCTTTTACATTGGGTATGTGTGTGTTTGTGTCTGTGTGTGCACATGAGTACAGGAGTAGTGAGGCTGTGTGGTTCGTTTTTTACATTTATCTTTTAAAGTTACTATGAGTGTGTCCGTGTGTGTGCACAGGAGTACAGGTGTCTGTAGAGGCCAGAGGCATTGGATATCCCAGAGTTAGAGTTACAGGTGGTGGCAAACGGACTGACATAGGTACTGGGAATCAAATTTAACCCTCTTGAAGAACAGTACGTGCTCTTACCCTCTGAGCAATCTCTCCAGCCTGGCTGTGTGATATTTAATATTATTAAACCTCCAAGCCCTCTTCACTCTAACTGCTTCCGACAGTCACTGTCAAATATGGAGCAGCAAACTAATCCATAAGTAGGAAAACCACATATGGTTGTCACTGTCACTTAATTGTTGGCTTTATGAAGGTTTTCAGTGTCCTGAATTAAAAACAAACTAGTTAGATCGGTCCAGATAAGAAATGTAACATTAAAATGCTATTTTAAAAATAATCATCATTTTAGTCAAAAACAGTATTTCCATCATCTAAATCTCAAACAAAATTTCAAATCTATTTCAAAGATGACCATGAGTTTCAGTTATTGCTTTTAATTTTAAAATGAAGAAAAAATTTGAGCAGAGGAGATAATTCTGTCATTAAGTATTTTCCATACAAACATAAGGACCAGCACTCACACAAAAGTCAGGCATGGCAGCATTGTACCCATAAAGCAGGTGCAGACAAGACAGAGCGACGAGGGTCCCTGGGGTTTTCGGGCCAGTCAGTCTACTTGAGTCGGTAAATTCTGTGTTCAATGAGAGTTTTTGTCTCAAAAAATTGTGTGGAGAGAAACTGAAGAAGGCATCCAATGTAGACCTCTGGCCTCTACAGAGACACATGCGTACAAATGCATACAAACACGTATTTATACACAGATAAGCTCCAAAGTTATTTTTGATTGTCTTCCTTCAAGAAGCTACTTTTATCAAAACTAAAGACTTTCTCCAATAGACTATAATTGATACACTTTAGTGTCTTTTTCTGTCTATGTGCAGATTGCCAGACCAGCTCTCTTCGACCAGCATGTGGTGAATTCCATGGTATCAGATATTGAAAAGGTTGACTTGAATAGCATCGGATCTCAGGCGCTTCTCACCATACCCAGCAATACAGACACAGAGTCTGACATCTACAGTGAACGTGAGTCTGTTTAGCTAACAACAGAGTCTCCTAATTTTGACACTATCGGCCCTTTGGTAAATAACTAGGGGGCAGGGAGGCTGTGCCATTCATTGTAGGGCATTTATCAGCATCATTGACGTCTGTGCAATAGGTGCCATGAACAGCACATTCCCTCCAGTTGCAGCGACCAAAAATGTCTCTAGAAGATACCAAATGTCCCTGACAACAAAATGACATCTATTGGAGAAAGTCTTATGGAAACATTTAATTAAAAACAAACAAACAAAAAACTGTGCTCATTGAAAAGTTATACTTACTGTGGGAAATACTGAAGAAAATGAAAGTAACTGATCATTTTACTGTCCAGAAACAACCAAAACATAAATAACCAGGAAACGATCCACATGGCTTTGAATTTTCTGAACTTTCTTACACTTTTATATGACATATTTGCTTATGTCCAATTTCCTGTCATTGTACAGTTTTGGATACATGTAAAGACTGTGTTTTAATACAACGCTATTAACAGTACAGATCTGAGTTAGGCTTAGATGATTTGACCAAGTTAACCAAACCCATGTGTGTGATTAAGCGTCTGTGCTCAATACTAAGGAATAGCAGTAGACTATTTTCCCATTACTTTCTGTCTGCTAAGACAGAGTCTGCAGCTTCCTACAGAGCATGGCAATGGCTTGATCTTGGAGTCCAACATCAAGCTTCATTTCAGTTAGCTCTATTACATCCCGTGGTTCATAAGTCCATCACCCTTCAACAAGATGATAATTCTAGACTGTCCCTTTAAATTTTCTGAGAGATGTTATGTGTGTAAATATCTCAGTTCTGCAGTGCAGAGCTTAATGTTTAGAAGACAATCTTTCAGAAAGCAGAAAACCAACAAGCCTAGCCTAGGCCATTCATTAGCTTTCCATGTAGCTAATGAGTTATTTTCAATAAATCAAAGGACTGAATTAAAAAGGAATATTCATCATATTAATTATTCCTATTAAGACGTGTGTAAATGTACACAAGCATAAGCCTATATTTCAGTATATCCTGAGACAGATACACTGACGACTATAAGCACTTTTGTTACTATTATCAGGATAAGAAGTTAATGCATTTCATATATTGATCCATCTCCCTTTCCCCTTTACGCCACAACATTTCTAATGATTTATAGTTCAAAGCTTTGTCTTGGGTTCAAAGTAGTTGTGGTATATTTTAATTTTTATTTACCACAATGCTAATTATTCATAATGGCAAGTTTTGTTATGAGATTTTCCTTTATGTATATAATGTATTTTGATCATATTTATCCTTAGTTACCCTTCTTCTTCCTCCCACTCCCATTGATTCCCTTCCTCTTCCCAACTATTGTGTGTTCTCCTTCTGTTCCTCCTTCTCTTCCCTTTGACACGGTAGATGACTCTATCACTGTCTTCCACGAACTGAAGGACCTCCTTAAGAAGAACGCTACGGTCGAGGCGTTTATTGAGTGGTTGGATACTGTGGTAGAGCAGAGAGTTATTAAGGTAATTTTATGAAAAATTCAGGAAGTATTTTTAAGAAAAAAAATGCTAAACTGGCTATATTTTTTGACTGGTGTGGAAAAGGTCCATACTGTGTATTTCTAAATGGTCATTTGTTTATTTGTGGTAACAAGGAACTGGGGCCAGCCTTGATGGCAATCAACAGATAAATGGTGGCCCATATATGCAGTGGAATTTTCTCACCTCTTATGGAAAATGGCTGGATCTGGGAAACATAGTATTAAGTGAGGTGATCCCAGCCCCAAAAGACAAAACCATGTGTTTTTCCTCACACATGAGCCTGAGATGGAGTCTCAAAGTGCATATGCATTACATGTAACTGTGGGTAAAGGCAAGAAAGGGTAAAAACAGGTAATGAGAAAGGAGGGGGTGGGAAAAAAGGATACATGGCACACAAGAGAAGTAAGAGACTAGGGTGGGAATATGGGGAATTCAAGTGTAGCAGCTGAGGGGAAAAGATGAGGAGATGGAGCATCTACCAAAATATACTTTGTTCAACAATGCCATGATGAGATTTTATAGCTTGTTTGTTGATCTTAAAATATTAAAATTCTTTGTAAAGTTTTTGATACCCTAAAAAATTGAATGACCCAAATATTAAAATTAGGAATACAACCAGTTTGAAAGCACTGAACACGGAGTCAGTTCTGGTTCTTTCTTAATCACAGGCTACGGGATACTATTTTTTTCTCTATCATCAGTTTATACAGTTACGCCTGAACAACAGCATTAACTAAAGATAAACTTAGAAATGGAAAGATTTGCATCTTTCCAAAGAAGCAAATTTTCTTTATACTGATTGGAACTGTGATTTTTATACACTGAAATTCTGATTCCAAAAAGTCACAATTTTACGTTTTCTATTTGGTTTCTTCAACTCTTTCAGTTAACCTTCAAGTCATCCATCATGAAGAAAGGCATTGAGAACAAATATGTCCCTCACTAGCCCGCGCGAGCTGCTCCATATCAAGGAAACTGGTTATAGTCTGGGGACTTTTTGTTCGGGAAGGAAAACAGACTCTCGTTCAGTACCAGAGAAGTCTGTTAATCATTTACAGAAAAGTGAAACCCTCACTTCATACCTTACCTTCTGTCCTTCTTAAAGCTTTATCAAAAACAATTGAAGATAAAAATACACTGTAAATTATTTCATTTTATAGTCTAATTCTGGTGGGAAACCAAGCTATAAAGAATAAAGATATAGTGTCTTTAAAATTACAAAACAAAATAACAAAACAAAACGAAAGCAAAAGCAAAAATAAAAACAAATCAAAACAAAAACAAAAAACCATCCACAGGCTGAAGTTAAAACTTGCTGGACAAATCATTTTATTTGATGAAACAAGTACGGTGTCACACTGCCTATCTGCTTGTCAGGCAGTTTATCTGCCGGTCATCAGGACAGGACTCATGTGCAGTGAGAGAGCAGATTTCATAGCTTCATTTTGCTCTTTCACTTTTAGACAAGCAAACAAAATGGAAGATCTCTGAAGAAGAGGGCTCAAGACTTCCTGCTAAAATGGAGCTTTTTCGGTGCCCGTGTAATGCACAGCCTCACCTTGAACAATGCGTCGAGTTTTGGTATTCAGTGTGCTTTATAATGATTGGTTTCTGAATTATCTCACTCATTCTTAAGCTCATCCATTTTCAATGCCTTATTACTGTTTTTTTTTCCTTCTCAAAACAGATCCGAATGTCAACATGTAGAGAACGTTAGTTATGAGCTGCAGTTCTGGAATCAGATCCCTGCAGTGTCAAATCCTAACACTGTTTCTTTCCTTGAGGCATTACTTAAGCCAGTCTGAGGAACATTCTTTTCATAACATATAGGTATTAGGTGAGATGATCTAAATAAAAGCACTTTTCCCTATGTAAACCATGTGTAGAAGTGCTTGCATATATTTTCTTTATAAAATGAACAACTAAAAGCAATAACTGTGACACACTGCCCAGAGGCACTACTCATGGTGTACTAAAGCTGCCTCTTGCATCTTTCCTGGGATCTACACAGCTGCACTTGAGGAATCCATGTGTAACTTAGAAGGCACAGGTTCCAAGTTTTGAACTGTCTTGCCTGATATTTAAACCCACAATATAAATCAGGTTGTTGGCTCTCTCAAAATGCTGGTGTTTTCTTTGCCCTAAACTTTCTGAGCTCACTAATTTTCAGTTACAATACTAAATATAGAGACAGTGAATTGTATTTTAAGAACTTTTCATATTACAAAACAGATTTGAGTCAACTAAAGTTTCATCTAGGGTTCAAAAGAATTAAAGTCAAATAATGTGTTGCCAGGTCAAAAACAATATAGTCTATCATTTAAATATTTTTTCTTATATTTCAAGTTTCTTAAAATGCACAGCGCTGGTCTGACTTTAGTATAAAAGAAAGACTTTTGCTAGGAAAATGGTTGAACAGTTCAAAGAGCTTTCAAGTTCCCAGGTCTGTCTTTCACATGAAAATCATTCACTGGCTTTTATTTTTAAATCAACTATGGTTCAAGCTAGAAAGACATCTTATTTGATAAAAATTTCAGAGAAGGTTGGCCACCGTCTAATTATTTAGTACAATGTAAACAGAGATCAAGCAGAAGGGAGCTCATTCTCCCCAGCTACAGCTTATCATGCTCCGGTGTGAGCCCTCTTAAAGCATGAAGCCTGTCTCACTTTCATCCGCGTTTCCCTTTGATGTAATTAGTGGCCAAAGGGCTGGCAGGGCAGTGCACACAGGGAGCTGAGCAGGAGGTACACAGAAAGACTAGAGACCAGGTGAAGCATGTTGGTCTTAGCGGGTCATTGAAAGTCCAACACGCATTTGTTTATTTCAGTTGTTCCTTGTAAAGTGTGCTGAGATGGTCACAAAGATAAGTTTTCTCCCTTTCCTTTTCTCCCTCCTTCCCCCTTTTTTCTCCACTTCCCCCTTTTCTCTCTGTGCATGCCCCTCTTCTATAAACAAGGTTCTTTCCACCTGATCCGGATGCTTCTGGATGAATACATTCTCCTGGCCATGGAGACTCAGTTTAACAATGACAAAGAGCAGGAACTACAGAATTTATTGGACAAATATATGAAGAACTCAGGTAACTAAAACAACTATTCTACTTTCCATGTTTCCTTATCAAAACCTGAGTTTGAAGATCTGCAGGTGCACATAGGGGGTTTCTCTAGTCTCAATTTTCCTCTTAGCTCAGCACCGCTAGCATCGTACCTGAACCCCAGATGGAGTGTCCTCTCCATTTAGACACAGCAATGAAAGTTTCTCGATGGAAGCTGGAAGTTTACACAACTTAACATTCTTAATTTCTGAGACTTTAGATGAAGTTAGAGAAGCATCTGCTCTACCCCTACCCCCACAGAAAAAATATTGTAATCCAAACAACACATGTAGCAAATGCCACTTAGAAACACAACGGGAGATAGGAGAGGGATAGCCCGTTTCAGATGAGAAGCCTGCATTCTGAAACCTGTTTAGCCCAGAGTGGGTTGTTTAGTGCCCTTCAGAATATACCCATCCACAAATACTCAACTCGCAAACCCAGTGCCATCAATATCAAAGCCTTCCAGCCTGTTTCCTGTGGAAAATATCATTCAGGAGTTTCCAGATTCATTACTCAACCAAGATCCACTTTCAGGGTCTTTTGCTTGGGCTTGTCAACGAAGAGCATTTCACAATCCCCTCTTTGTCACTTTAAAATACCATTTGCAGATGCGAGTAAAGCTGCCTTCTTGGCTTCCCCGAGCTCGTGCTTTCTGGCCAACCGTAATAAGGGGAGCTCACTTTCCAGTGACACCGTGAAGAATGAAAGCCACGTGGAGACATCCTATGTCCCTGTGCCTTCTAGCCAACCTGCAACCGTACCGCCCGCTCTGCACCCGTTCTCATCTGAGAACGCTGAGAACATGTCACTCCCAGGTATGCGGAGAAACAAGAAAGCACACCTAGCATTTTCCAGCCCACCACAGTGAACCCATTCCTTCTTTTCTCTCAACACTTCCAAATCCAGGAATACCAAGGAGCCAAGAAGAAAAGCACTTTATATTGTAAAAGAAAAAAATGGTTTTTAAACATATGAGTTTATATTTCTCACTTTTTGCAATACTATTTATTACTTATGAGATTATCACACACTAACAATAACTCATATCAGAAGCAAGAAAATATCTCTTCATCTAATAGAAGAAAACCTATCTTAGATATGCATAGAATCTTTAAGATTCTTTGAAGATAAAATGTGGGCTGCTTTCCAGGCATGGTAGCAGACATCTGTAATCCCAGCATTCAGGGAACTGAGGTAAGAAAGTCATGAGTTCAATCCGGGCTGAGTTTCAGAGCAAAACCCTGCCTTTTTCTTTCTCCTTTTGACATCAAATTACTTACTTCATAAAAAATACACTACATTGCACTTTAATTAAAATTAAAATCCCTTACTGTACATGAACTATTAACACAAAGAACATTTCAACTGACAGAATTTTCAGATTCTACTTTTAAAACATAATTTCTTTATTGATTCTTTGAGAATTTCACATCATGCACTCCAATTCCCAGTTCCCTGTATCTCCCTTTGCCCTTGCAGCATCCTTCCCCACCAAAAATTAAAGAAAAAAACAACCTCTTTCTTTCCTGCCTCTCCAATACCTCTTCACACAGTCTACCCTTTTACCCAATCAGCTTTACTTGCAAATGTTCATTGCAATGAGTCATTGGTCAGATTCAAGGCCTGTGGTTTCTGGTACAATGTCATCACTGGACCCTTACCAAACTCCTCTGGGATATCCTGCCACTTTCCTCAGTCATGGGGATCCTGTGGGTATTGTTCCACAGGACCAGTCCCTTCATGAGTAGGACATAAATGGGGTAGATGTTAGGTCGGGCCAACCCCAGGCCCTGGATGTGGGCCTGGATAGTAGCAATGCCCAAAATTCTGCCTTCAAAAACTGGGTTGCTTATTTGATTTTTGTCTTTGGTGGTATGTCTGTTTTGGTCACTGAAGGACTGCTATACAATAATTTTATGCTTTGCAGCAAAATGAATTCTCAGTGATGTGAACTAGAAGTCTGAGAATATTTTAAATATGCTTATTGGCTCATGGGCTTTATAAAAGTCCCATTTTGCACATTAATTTATTGGGCATGCAGAATTTTAAGACAAGAGAGGCCTGGTAACACCATGGTTTAATTATACCAAAGGAAAGCCCAGGGAGTTGGAGACATTTGTAAATCCCATTGCTTGACAGTCATGTATCCATGATGTTCTCAGCTGCTCTTAAACAATGGGCACTGCAATGTCAATGCATTTCTCTATTATTGAATATCAGATAATTTGGATTTTTATTATAGTACAGTGTGGGCATCACGCTCCTTTGCCCTTCCTACTTGTGAGTTCTTCTTCTTTTTTTTTAATTAAAAATATTTTTTCACCAGCCTGGTGTACTGAGTTCCAGGACCAACCAAGACTGTACATTGAAACCTTGTCTTGAAAAGCCACAAAAAAGAAGAATTTTTTTCATACAATATATTTTGATCATGTTCTTCCCCCTCCTCCTTCCAACTCCTCCCAGATTACCTTGGATCCTCCCCACCTCCCCTACCCTGTGAGAAAATTAAACAATCCTAAATTTTACTCTTACGGACTGACTCCTTGTTACCACTGCTGTGAAATATAGCCATGCTGTGAATATACGTGTGTCTACATATTCTCCCGTTCAATTATTCACAAAAAGTGGGAATTACTAAATTGGAACAAAGGGTACTTTACTAAATTGTTTGAATACTTTTAAAGTCATAGTCCTATCAGCTTACCATCCTGCTCACAGAATGCTCTCACTCTTTTTTTTCCAGGTCAAATAGAGCTTTCACAGAGTACTGGCCATCTGATAACACCACCTATTTCTCCAGCCATGGCAAGCCGAGGGAGCGTCATTAACCAAGGGCCAATGGCAGGCAGACCCCCAAGTGTGGGCTCAGTTCTCTCAGTTCCAACACACTGTTCAACATATCCAGAGCCAATTTATCCTACCCTCCCTCCAGCCAACCATGACTTGTATGGGACCAACTCCAACTATCAGACTGTGTTTAGAACACAATCTCACCCTGCATCAAGCCTCTTTCCTCACCGTGCGGAGCATGGGCGATGCCTGGCCTGGACTGAACAACAGCTTTCTAGAGACTTCTTCAGTGGCAGTTGTGCTGGGTCTTCGTATAATTCCAGGCCACCTTCCAGCTATGGACCCTCCACACACACGCAAGAGTCACATGGCATGCAGTTTTTGAGCACAGGAAGTTTCAATTTCCTTAGTAATGCAGGAGCTGGCAGCTGCCAAGGAGCCCCTTTGCCTTCTAATTCTCCTAATGGTATATAACTTTTAAGGACGTTTTCCTGGCTTTAGAGAAGGCAGTAGAGCAATCTGATATGGGGTTTCACCTCTGCTGAGCAACGCACCTTCCAGTAAAAACTGTAAAAAAAAAAAAAAAAAAAACCACGAAATTTTGGCTCTTGTAGAATTTGCCACACCCAATTAATTCTTGTGTATTTATTAAAGTTTATCATAAATGATTTGAAAACAGTCAAAACATATGCCAGATACCTACAAATAAGAATATTTTTTTACTTTGACAACGTTTTCTATGGAAGCTATGTCTTCCAGAGAATTAACAGCACATAAGACTGGCACTAAAATCAATATTCCCTGTTTGGTTAAAAACAAAACAAAACCAAACCCCTGAAGTTAAGGAAACTGAAAGACCTCTGAATTCATTAAACTTTTAAAAAGACTTTCTCCTTAGTGTAGCCCAGTCTTTCAGCCAGGAACATGGTTCTGTAAATAGAAATTGTGTTTGAGAAGTAAGCTTTAAAGGAATAACAATACTTGTGTCTTTCTTCATAGACATGCTTTATAAATTTAGATTAAGAAAATATGACAAGGGTATAGTCAATCTCAAAATGAATAAAATGTCAGTTACCTTTAACTCAAAAATATAATACTAAACCATACCACCTAAAAGTGTGAGTTCAACTCTCAAGTTAATAGAAATGATGTTGATCATTTGATGTTTTTAGGATGATACCCAACTACATTGTTGCTTTCACCTTTCCTGGGCTGATTCAGTAACAAGCAAGCAGAATATTCTCAACTTGTTCTATTCTAGGATACTATGGAAACACTGTAAACTACTCGGAGACTCACAGGCTGGGATCGATGGTGAACCAACACGTCTCTGTCATCAGCAGCGTTCGCTCACTGCCTCCCTACAGTGATATTCATGATCCACTTAACATTTTAGATGACAGCGGCCGGAAACAGAGTGGCTCATTTTATCCAGACACATCCTCTCCAGTTGCATGTCGGACTCCTGTAGTAGGTAAGTTGTTTTCATGGTCATTGAAAACATTTTAAGAAGTGACGGACTTCAGATACACAGAATGACCTGGTTTGGGACGCGGGGGTGGGGGGTGGGGGAGTCCAGGTGAACTAGGCATGCATGACCCTAAAGTAATTTATCACTGGACTCGAAGCTGTTTTTGTGTTTGAGTGAAGGGTAAATTTCCATTTCTTATTCTTTGTATAATTAGTGCACACCTAGTTTAAGATCTTTTGCTCCTTTCAAATATAATAATAAATTATGTTTACCATGTATAAAAATTTTAGTACAGCTTTTCAAAGGCATTCTAAATAGTAGTGAGCTTTATGAGAACAGGAATGCTACATTTTTCTCATTCCCTTACGACTACAGTGGACTCAGTAGGAAGTGTCAAGAGTTATCTTTAGGTTCTGTAATCTCCATCAGCACCCCACACCACTGGGAGTGTTTACCAAAGTGTAGCCGGTGATGGTAAAATGAGATTGAGCACCCTGGCAGAAAATGTTGCTATTTTTAATTATTCTGTAACATACAATTCAAATCAAAGTGAGCAAATCAGTCCTAGCTGCTTCTTCCGACCTGAGCCTCATCTGTGAAGGAACTAGATGCACCACCTTGTTGTCCGAACAGCAGAAACTTAGCAAATCAATGAGTAGAAAAGAACACAAACTATTCCAGAGGCTTCGGGTATGACTCCAGTGGCACAACACTTGCCTGTCATATGTGAAGCCTTGGATTTGACTTCTAGCACCAAGCTAGCAACCTTAAATCTATACATACGTGTAGTCTACTTTAATTAGTAAGTTATTTCTGATACTAGGTTTTGAACCTAAATCTGTGAGTACATTTAGTTTGGAAAATTAATAATAAAGCAATACAGGAAAGGTATGCATTCATCTAGTATCAAAAGAAGAGTGTTAATGTTGGTATGAGAGAATTAAAATCTTCAATGGAATTGATTTATACACTGGTGTAAGTGAAGGGCATATGACACCCAATAGAAACCCTGGGAAAATGAAATAAATTCCATCTCTCATCACTCAGTGTACTTTTCCAATAATTCAATAGGAAGTACTTCTTCCCTTCCTGTGGCCATCAGAAATGTGCCCTGAATGGTCTAGCAGCTCATCTCCTGCTATCTGCTAATAGTCATTGCTTCTAGGTTACTCTAATGAAGCAGAAAATTCCACTTCAGGACGTTTCCTCACCACCAGACTAAAATGTGCCTCGTTGCTACTGTTGCTATTAGTTCTGTTTACTTGTAGAGATAATGGAAGCTTTGATGGAACATGCCTTGGAAGTAGGGTGGATTCTAAGTTTAGCTGTCAGAGCTGGCTACTGAGCAGATTGCAACCTGGGTTTCAGAGTGAAAGAAGAAGGGGGATAGGTGAAACAAGCACTGTGGGGCCTGGGACTCATTAAATCTTCATTAGTTATAAAGCCTGATCCTTAGAGACAGAAAACACATTGCCTTGACAATGAGATGGCATCAGCCATGCCAGAGGGACCTAGAACTCTTGAACATGTTAACAAAGTTTTTTAGAGCAACTATATATCAAACCATAAGTATGGGGATAATGAGGTAATCAGTACATAGTTTTTGCTTGGAGGAAGTTTATGTTCTAGAAGGGAAGAGTAAGGCAATAAATATGAAAATTTATACATTACAAAGATAATTTTATCAGCATAAGCTTTCTCTCATATGTGGAACTTGGATGTAAATAAATAAATATGTAGTTATGTATGTATATACATATATGTATATGAGAGAGAAGTACATTTATATATGTTTATGCATATAGGTCATAAAAGATCATGAAAAAGGAGGAATAACTCCTAATAGATATGGAATATATATATATATGTATATAATACATGTGATGAGAAAGTAGACATTAGGATTAACTCGGGAAGGGTAAAATCAGCTGAAGGGGAAAGGGAGTTTGGGGAAGGCCTGATGGGAGATGGAAACAAATCAGAACAAGTATAAAGACCAATGATGATATGATAATACCCATTACGTTAAATATTAACCAAAAGCAATTTATTAAAAGATAACTTTAACTTTTAATATAATATTTTCTTCTATGAAATAATAGCTGACAGGACAATGAATGGGGAAAATAGAAGAAAATATTATTGTCCTGGTGAATTATCCATAGTCACATTTAAAACAACTGATACATGTTAAATGCAAAAAACATAAAGACATAAAGAGGTTCTAAGTGAATAGTACTTGAAGAAAAAGGAATAATTTGTTTGAAATTGTTGATTATATTTTCCCTTCTAGCCTCCAACTTGCAAACCCAGGTTCCTTCATCTTCATCCCAGTGTATGTATGGAAGTTCCAATCAGTATCCAGTGCAAGACAACCTGAACTCCAATGGAGCAAGCAATACAGAAATGGTGTCCTCTTTACCACCTATCAACACCGTGTTTATGGGGACAGCAGCTGGAGGCACTTAAATGAACAATGTGGAATACAGCTGAAACTCAAAATCTCTCTTGTATTGATGCCATTATCCACCCCCAGCTACATTGAGAGCAAAGAAAGAAGGGGCAGTGGCTGAACATGTTTTTCAGATCGCTAATACTTTGGACAATTCCATAATAAGTGGAAATACTTGCATTGTGCACAAAGAGGTGAACATGTGAAGTCATTAATAATCATAACTTCAAACACTATCAAATGAAACCAATGGAAATTTGAAGATGCAGACATTACAAACTGTAATGTTTCACTTTCTAATTTATTGAAAAATCTCTATGTTCCTTCATCTTTTGTTTCTAAAACAAGAAAATATATTCAATGCCTTTACAAAATCTTTAATTTATTAGGCTCTCCTAATCATTGTTTACTATCACTTATTTGACAAAAAGTCAAATGTCTATGTTCTACCTCCTGTGGAAATGTTTACAAGGTCAAGACTTAAGTGTATGCAGCCCAGACCAAAGTGAATTGACCTTCTCACCCTGTGCATTAGTGTGGTGATTCCTGTTACATAGCAGTGTTCCAATTCTATGTAACTGAATAGAAATGACAAACATTTTCCTTCTTTATTTAAAATGATATGAGGAAATTAAAAAGAATGTATGAAAGCATTTTCAAAGGTGTAATCATTCTTAGGATTGGTGCTATTCCTGAAGAACATGGGGATTTGCAGGCTGAAGTACTTCGAGTACAAAATAAAAAAATAAAAAATGATTGCTGCATAAGACATTATAATTCGAGAGGATTTGTGTTTCAGACTCCTTACCTATACATGTCAAGAAATTAGACTGTTTAATTTTCCTTGCATTTAAAAGCTGTTGTTTATCAAGTACCTTGCTAAAACTCAGGGAAGGAATAGATATTCAGGGATCACCCGGATGCAAAGCCTAGTTCAGAAGTGAATTATGGGTAATGCAACTGATAACACCATCTATCTACATACATTTCTTTTTCTTTTCCATATGACAATCAGACAGAACCTAAACATTATAGGTTCACAACCTATAATAGAAGACATCTGTTAACTATAAAGAATCTCTGATAATCTAATGATGGATCTCATACTATTTGTGTAGAGAATTAGGTTATGTTACAAGCTCCAGGTACATCATAATATTTGATAGTGCCAAATATCCATGATATATCATTCTTTAGTTGGTAAAAATAAACTATGGTGTTGTTTTCAACAAGAAACTAGCAACTGTTTGTGGACTTATTGCGATATGCTACCATTTGGTTAGTAGCTTGCCACTTATTAGCATGTGGTATGATGCGATGAACAAGCAGAGAAAGTTAGCAATCTTAGCAAATCATGAGAAATACAAAGCTAGGTGTTCTATTCCTTCCACTAATAATATGGTGTGACTACAAAGAAGGGTGAAACTATAGCCTTGGGATGAAATAACACCATTAAGAAGTGTTTAAACATAGCTCTTGAGAGTTATGAATCAAAATTTCAAGGCATGTTTAGCACTGTTAGATACTATGTTATATTACTTGGAAAAATATAAAAATGAACGTGGCACTGCCATACTTTAAAACATACTATGTGGATACAAAGAGGTGGGGTGATAGGAAATTAAAGCTTGAAGTTTCAAGGGTAGAAAAATAGCATTGAATAAATGATGTTCCAGGAGCATCTAACAGCGTTCCAGGATGAGGAGAAACAGACTGGATAGGAGACAATATAGTGTATAATTGGTCTTTAGGCTTATTCTCCAGACTTATTTGCAAGGTATCAAGTGGAAATAGTTGACCAAAGCGTGTACAGAAATGCAAAAGACAGGAAAGAAGCATCTTTGGGCTTTATGTCCTCCTGACTGATGCTGACTTCAAGAAGCAACACCTAACTGGTGTGGGACAATTGTATTCTGTCAATTATATTTTAAATAAATGCTGACTGGTCAGTAGCCAGGCGGGAAGTATAGGCGGGACAATCAGACAGAAAGTAGAGGAGGATCAATGAGAACAGGAGAATTCTGGGAAGAAGGAAGCCTATTCCTTTGCAGTCCTGACCAGCCACAGAAGAAGCAAGATGTGACTGCCTCGCTGAAAAAGGTACCGAACCACGTGGCTAACACAGATAAGAATAATGGGCTAATATAAGTTGTAAGAGTTAATAAGAAGCATGAGCTAATGAGACAATCAGTTTATAACTAATATAGACCTCTGTGTGATTTCTTTGGGACTTAACAATTGCAGGAATCGGGCAGGACAGAAACCTCGACAACACCTAACTAACTTTCCCTTTGTCCTGGAGAATGGGTTTTGGAGCCTCTGTTTGCTAGATGCTAGATAGTATTTCCCAATGCTGTCTACTGGTATTCACACAAGCTGACTCTGCCTTGTATAACTATTCTTATTGTATAAGATTTATTTCAAAGTCCCTGATCCTCACACACTAAGTTCCAATGGAACTGCTTCTTGTATCATATTTCTAAATTCCTCAAGGTAGTCAGTGCAAGTCCTACATGATTCAAAGAGATATGCCTTAAACCTTGCTATGAGGAACAGGAGACCATGCTATAACATACTTACCTACCTTTGGTTGTACTCGTCATTTAGGAAATGCTGCTTCATACTTCTAAGGCCTCGATGTTCAAGAAATTTTGAAACATAATTTTTTGTTAATTTTAACTACAATTTAAAGATCTTGCATTGCCTCAAATTGAACATTATGAAAATTCTCTAGTATTCATTATAAAGTAGTCATTCAAACTGCTGTTTACATGAAATACTAAATTAAGGTTTTAAACCCAAGGTTTAAAATGGTACATTTATAACTCAGTTCTAGGATTTTTCTTTCCAAATTGTACATAATTGTGACCACTGTTAAAAACAGGTAAATGTTCCGGTTGATTCAGTGAATCCTTAAAATAATTTTAAGATCAAGAACATATGTCATAGCTGCTTTAAAAAAAAACAGCTGTGTTTTCTACACTGCATCACAGATCAGAATGAAGCTGGTTTGTTTTCCCCTCTCCAGGGAGTTTTCTACGAGGAGAAATCACAGATCTCACTAGTTATATGCTTGCACATATATTTTCCAATAAAATGTTAATAACTTTTGTATTTTAAAGACAAATTCCAATGACAAATGCAAAAAGTCCTTCTCTTTGTTCATGCTTTAAGAAAGGAGAATCCAGGGGATGCTGAAAGGCTCACCCAATGAGAGCTATGGAAATAGGGTTGCCACTGCATTTTAAGGGGCAAGGGCTTCAGCGTCTTGTGCTGGACCAAGGACTGTGAGTATCTGGTGATATGTGGGATAGATTTAGACATTAAGGGACTGTCCCACTTCACAAAACAGAAATACTTCTATGAATAAGGGAAAGGAGAGCAGTAGGCTGTGAGATCATTGCCCCCCCAAACTTTGACTAGCCAAAGATTTCTATATTAGACTCTAATCAACTCAAGTATCTGCTTAGGAAAGATGTCTATAACAACATAGCTCCAAGAAATAGGCAGGTGGAGGCAAAGTATGGGGAGAGGCTAAGTGCTTAAAGAGGGTCCTCTGGACAGTAATGTGTGGGCTTCTCCAACATGACACTGACAGACAGGTCCCCAAACATGTCACAGAACAATGGAACAGCACTTGTGTCATTGTGAGCAATGTGGTACAATGGCCAGTGCTCCTGAGCCCATGTCATTTGCCCTCCAAGTCCTTGCTGGATGCATTCTCTATTCTGATGTTCAGGATACAACTGCCTCAGTGGTACTTTCTGTCCACCACAGTGTGTAAGTCTTCTTAAAATAAAGTTGATTAGTAGTGAATTTTAGGCTGATACATTTTATTTTGATGAAATGAATCTGTTCTCATACAATCCACAACAATAGGATAAAAAATGCTCTTATGCTTTTAAAATTTAAGTTTGTTTTTAACTGATAACACAAAAAGATTCAAGTTGGAGACCTTAAAGGATTACCACATGATAAGGTTTCTTTATATTGATATTGTCCCACTCTTAGTTCTTCTCTCCTGAGTACTGGGGAATGAACTCGGGGCCTTGCATGTGTGAAGCAAGAGTTCTATCTCTAGGCCACTTCTCTAATGCTTCTTCCAGCTTCTTGAAATACATGTTTCTCTTCTTTTTTCTTTCCTAAAGCAGGATTTCTCTGTATAATAGTCCTAGCTGTCCTGGAATTCATTTTGTAGGCTTGCTTCAAACTCACAGAGATCCTTCTGTGTGCTGGGATTGATGGAGTGTGGCCACCACACCCAGCTATAAAATACACATTTCTTGAAAGTCAAGGCAGGTAGATATTCACCTTCTCTAAGCCTCTAAAAGGCACAAAGGGAGGAAAAGAGAAAGAGAAAACAATGGACATAAATAAATTCTGAAATGCAAACCTTAAGTTGTTTGTTTTGCTTTTGTTTTTGCAGGAAGGAAATGGAGTAGTATGCTTGAACCCCTTGGAAGGGGATATTACAGGACTTTAGTTTTCTGCTTAACACAGAGAGACATTAGTTTCCACCCAATCACCACAAGAGCTGTGTGCTCTTGTTAGCAAACCATCCACGCTGTAGTGACAGCAGATGTATAATCCAGGGTAAACTACAGAAATTTAGCAAAGACCTTACAGAAAAGTCAGCAATGGTGACTCTCCACATAAGACATTGTGTTCTTCGGGAAAGATAAGACATGGTGAATTTAAATGGAAGGTTACTGTATCATCTCATTCAATTAATGAACTTTAAATTAAATCCTCGTGTTGATAAATGGCAAAGAGCACAATCTGTCTGTTTCAAAAGCACATCGATTAAATGAAAACCCTGTTCAGTCCTTCCTTGGTTTTAGGGACAAATGGCTGAAAAACATGCTGTAAGTGGACTATGACGAATGTACTCACTAATTTTAAGGTATTTGATGGCTAAAGAGAATTTTACCCTTTTGTCTTGATAAAAGATTTTCCAGTAGTATTCTACCCCTGAGGTATACCTCGAGATCCTTTTTCATCTTTATTTTGAGACAGGCTTTCAGTAAGTAGCCTATGCTGTCCTTTACAACATGATCCTCCTGTCTCAGCATCCTGAATGCTGCGATATCTGGCATGCACAATTTTACCTACAGGAATCTCTTCAGAAAGAATGATTTCAGCCAATTTAGTAGAATTCTTTAGTGTTTGTGAGTGTGTGTGTCCCAGGTATATCCATGTGCACCTGTGTCTGTCTCTGTGTGTAGACAAGTGTGAAGGTGCTCGTTTACACATTTGGGTGTGCGTGTGGAGAGTGAAGTGGAAGTTGGATGTCATTACTGTCCTCCACTTTGCTTTTGAGATGGTTTCTCTTTAAATATTAGGTTCACCGATAGGTTAGAGTGGCTGGCCAGCCAGGTCAGGGGTCTCCTCATCTCTGACTCCCCAGCACTAAGATTGCAGATTCTCACCACCAAGCATATATATTTGGTTTTTCGAGATAGGGTTTCTCTGAGTAGCTGTGAAGCCTGTCCTTGAACTCGCTCTGCAGACCAGGCTGGCCTCAAACTCACAGAGATCCACTGGCCTCTGCCTCCCAAGTGCTGGGATTAGAGGCGTGTGCCACCACCCACTTCCTAACCATGTCTAGCTTTTTATGTGGGTGCTGGGGAAAAAACTCAGGTCCTCATTTTTCTAGTGAGCACTTTGATATTTGATCCACCTCCTCATCCTCCATATTCTCTGTTCTTTATTTACAAATTCAATCTTATATAGTACTGGTTTTGAAAATTAAATTTAAATAGCAAAGAAGAGAAGTATATATTAATGCACTCAAAAGACATTTTCTTATATTGTTGGTGTGATTTTAATCCTAAAGATGAAGGTAACTGAAGAAGAAGAGGCCCAAATCATGATCTCTCAGTGTAATGCTGTGATTTTACATCTTTTCTTAAGATAATTGTGAAACCTCCAAAAAAAATCACTGAACACATTTGCAAAAGTGAAAAATTAACTTCTCAATATGATATCTGCTCTAAAGTAAAGAGAAACTATTCCTTTTATTAGTTAAAAGCATGGGTGCTGTTCTTACCAATCAATAGTCACAGTGAGGGTCAGAGATTTACAGCCTTCAGGCGTCTTTAAACACACTGAAGCAAATATGAGCTTCGTGAGCAGTTTGTTAATCAGCATTTGTCATTTGGATTTGTGTACTTTAGCTTATTAACACTCTGCACATGACCTCTATGGAAAATAAAACTGTTCTCATATTTTAGATTGCAAACTGGCAAGATCTCTTGCCTTTGTATTTGCGAATATGGGGCAATGTATTTGTGCTGTTTGACATACACAGTTTGTCATTCATTAATTCATTGTGTGGACAACCTTACAATTCGTAACATCCATTTTGGCTTTCTGTTGTTGAAGAAATTACGCAGACTCTAGAGACTGTACCTGGAAGTGATACTTGCCGTGTTTTCATTGATAGCTGACTGATCACTTTCCTGGGGATTATAGAACAACAGACCAGCAGAGAAAGCCCTCTAAAGGTACATCTCCCCAGGGAAGAAATGACCCCCAGCACAGCTATGTTTCTACCATGTGTGTTCTCTAAGAAATACAAGGGCAAAGTGGTTAGAAACTGCTTAGTAAACCCAGACCTGCTCTGCTCCAAGCACAACTTCAGTGCTAAAAGGTGTGACCTAGTGTGATGCCTGTGAAACTTGTGCTGGGCTTGCTGCAGCTGAGTCAGCAAGTCTTCAGTAAGGAGCAAGATGTGCCAGGATGATGTGCCTAAGTCCAAGCCTTCTTACAAAAAACAGCCTCCTAAGTCCCAGACTCGCCTCTTCAAATGCACAGAACTGAGTTGCCAAAAATTCATTCAAAACTATTTCACGACAGTACAAACACATACAGCACTTTCTTTTTGTTGAATTTTAGGTTAACATACAAAAATGAGTTTCATTATGGTCTTTTCCTATATGTGTATTATTCATACACATCAATTTAAAACACAACAACTTAGAGCAGATCTGAGTTAGGGATCAAATTCATGTGTAATAAATTAGGTAATTTAGCTTCTTAGATGCTCATTTTCCTCATCTGAAAAATGGGATAGTTGAGCTATTTAGCATTATGGTTCCTGACATGCCCAGTCTCCAGTAGGGCTGGCTGTTATTATTGCTGTCATCCTAACCTCCCAGAACCAGTCCATGAAAGCCATTCTTTTCTGTCTTTATGTGAGATGTGGGCTACACTCTTGCTAGAGTTCTCTATCAAGAAACTCCAAACAAGAATGTTATATATAAATGAAAGAAAACACAAGATCTAGTAAATCATTAACATCTACACAGTAATTTTGTGAAAGCAAGCCTCACGGGGTAAAATATGGTTTGATTGTTAGACATGAAAATAAAATTACAATCCAGGAGCATGCTCCTGGATTGAAATTTCATCCGACGGATGGAGATAGAGACAGAGACCCACATTCACACCAGAGCAATGGATTGAGCTCCCAAGGTCCAGTCAAAGAGCACAAGGTGGGAGAAGATGAGCAAGGAAGTTAGGACCTTGAGGGGCTGGACCACCCACTGAGACAGTTGCCTGAACTAATGGGAGCTCACCAGATCCAGCTTGACTGGGACTGAACGAGCATATGATCAAACCCGACTCTCTGAATGTGGCTGCCAATGGGGGCAGACTGAGAAGCCATCAACAATGACACTAGGACCTATCTCCTCTGCATGTATTATCTTTTTGGGAACCTAGTCGATTTGGATGCACACCTTCCTAGGCCAGGATGGAGGGGGTAGGGCCTTGGACTTCCCACAGGGCTGGGCACCATGCCCTCTTTTAAGGAAGCAGCAGGAGGGAGGAGGGGGGGAGCAGGAGGGGACTGGGAGAAGGGGAGGAAATGTAAATTTTTTGAATGGAAAAAAATAAAAGAAAATAAAATTACAAGCAACATGTAAAAACCATTGGCTTTTACACATATTCTACTGCTATCATTCAATGATTTAATTTTCTTTTATATCAGCAGTCCTATGAGGTACTCTCCTAATGTTTAAGTCAGCCCCATGGTTTTTGTTTTCCACAGATCTGCAATAAAAACTAACAACACTCAAGCTGGGCTGTGGTGGCACATGTCATTAATCCCAGCACTCAGGAGGCAGGCAGATCCTTGTGAGTTCGAGGCCAGCCTGGTCTACAAGAGCTAGTTCCAGGACAGACTCTAAAACTACAACAAAACCATGTCTCCAAAAAACAAAAACAATGACAACAAACACTAACAACATTCAATTTTTAGTAAAAATTTCTACAAGGGAGAAAATATTTTTCCTCATTTTAAAAATGATTCATATTTATAAAAATGTAACTGATTAATTCAGATGAAAGGGGAGGTGGGAGGAACTGGGAGGAGCAGAGGGAGATGAAATAAATTATCAAAATATATTGTGTGAGAAAAAAAATCTATGTTCAATAAGAGGGAATATATTTATATCTTATTAAACTGACAGTCAGAAATTATTCACATGTTGTACATTTCTAATGCCTTTTTCACTATAAAGTTAGGGACAAGATGTGTTCTGTTCTTTTTTCGCAGTTATAAGGGAAATATTTGTCAAAACCATTCTTCCAACCCACTAAGCTGGATGTCAATAGTCATTGTTGAAACCCCCTTAGGTGTTCTGCAGACATCTCTATGTGCACATCTTTGACATTTGCTTCCTTCTGGATTCATCCCATCATGTGGCCTTGACCTTGTGATGCTGTGGTCATGTTAAAATAACACTATAATTCAAGAAAACAGTAATGAAATCAATACATAATAATAAAATTAAGTTGAAAATGTTGACAAAATACAGATCAAAGAATACATTTTAATGGCTATATGTTTCAAAACTACACAAAGTACTATTTAAAAGTGAACATGTTATAAAAATACACACATGAGATTGATTGGGTTGTATGTGAGTATCTATAGTCATGCACACACACATACATAGATATACATATATATGTGTTATCTTTAGGATAATGATTACTTCTGAGGGAGGAAGAAGAGCTGGAAAGATAGATCCATAGTTGAGTGCATACTAAGTACTATCCCTGCAGAGGACTGAAATTTGGTTCCCAGCACCCATGTTCGGTGGTTCACAGTCACCTGAAGCTTCAGCTCCAGAGAAATCAGGCACTGTTGACTACTATGGGCACCTGTACTCATATTCCACATACACAACTGAAAGTAACAAAATAAATATTTTTTAAGAAGAAAGAAAAGCATAAAGGAGAAGAAAGTAATGAGACCAGATTGAGAACTTAATTTTATATGTGAAATACCTTGGTCCTAAAAAGTGAAGCAAATTTGACAGAATATATTTGTTAAAGTTTGACGTTAAATGCCCTAATGTTTATTGTAACAGCAAGCATTCTTTTCAATAAGTTAACATGTCTCACATAATTTTTGCACGATAACTTTATTATTAACTGCTGATGAATACTAGAACATATCTGGGTTCATCTGACAAGACTGGTTCAATCTGGAGATGCTTTCTCTTCAGTGAAGGCTCCTTCGCAGTGGGTCGTTATGGTCACCGTATCTGTCATCTTAACACCAAACCTGGTATTCTGCTCTTGGTCCAGATCCTCAGGTTTTAGAAGCAGCTTCAAGTTAAGAAGAGGCTGTTTTCCACAGTTCTCTGAAAACGCCGCCGTCTTCCCCTGAAAATCGCTTGCCACGTGTGAAGCAGCCACATGCCAAAATTCCTGGCCAGTTGGACAGCATAGGAAAGCTCGAATTGGTCCTGAGAAGGGTAGCCTCATGGTGCACATAGAACATTTAGAGGAGACAATATGAAGGAAGCTGAGGTTTGATGGCCAAAATCAGCACAATGAAAACAACCAATAATGAATATTGATTGCTAGAATTCAGATTGCCAGACATTCGAAAGAAATGGAGAGAAAGTATTCCATTTTCACTCTGAATACCACTTAGCAGAAGGACCATTTAAAAAAATAAAACAGTATGGAGGGAAAAGAAGAATTACGAAGAATATCTAAACCACTGAGTGACCCCCCATTTGTTCCTGATAAACTTCGATCACGTCTTCCTCCTCCATCTCCAGCTCTTTTGGAGTGTGGTTATCAGCAATCTTCTGGCCTTCAAAGAGAAACTTCAGTGAATTTGATGGGACGCCCTGTCTTTGACAATAGGATTCTTTGAGTTTCTTGAGTTGCGTTGTCATTTTCACTTTGAAGTATATCTCATTTCCATCCTGTGCAATCACTTTGACTTTAATAACTTCTTCCTTCTTAGTCTCGAAGACCTTACTTGAAGGTTTTGTCTCCTCGTCAGACATGGCGACCAATGGTTTCCCCAAAGATTCCCCAAAGAGTCTCCTGTAGCAGCCGCCCGCGTCGGGGTAAAACTTCTGGGGTTTACAAATCCGACTCTTCCCAACCGCCCTGTACATCTTGCGTCACTTCCGGGTTCCAGAAGGTTAGCTTCTGTAACCATTGTGGGGGAGGGGCTGTGGTAGCAGATAGGTGGGCTGGGGCAGTCCCACATTCCAATCTAAAAGAAAGATGCAAAGAGAGAGCTCTATTTCGTACTATTTTAAGTTAAAATTGAAAAGTACGTCATAAAAAAGGAGAGCTTTATCAATTTTAAAATGGAAACTACCCATATACATTGTTTGAACAACGTGGCAGTGAATGGAGCATAACTAGCGCTCTTAAGAGTCAAAGAGAAGTGAATTCCCATTAACCATGCTTGTCTCTATAGAGAGATCAGCTAGGCAGTGACCAATGCATTCTTAGCAAAGGTGGAGAATGTTTTTCTTCATTACAGTAGCAAAGATGCATAGGAATAAAAAAGAAAAAAATCCACATACAATCACTCATAAATAAAGTCTCTACATAATTTTACATATACACACAATGTCTATGTGGATACATGATTTTACCACATCTCTGTACATGTGTTATATACTTACTGCTTGTGAACCTTTCTGTACTGTATAGTTGATTTTGACAGAAAGTTGTTGGTAGCTATATAGGCTTTTCGTATGAATATGTTATAACGATCAGTTCCCACCTACTATATCTCACCACCACACATACCCCTTCAAAATAGTCTCACTACCTTGCTCAGAATGGCCTTGAACTCATAATCCTTCTCTAAAGCAGGGAAGGAAGCTGAAGACTTCCAAATGCTAGGATTATAGGTGAGTACCAATCATCCAATTGTTGTTGTTGTTGGTGGTGGTGGTGGTGGTGTTGGTGGTGGTGGTGGTGTGTGTGTGTGTGTATGAACTTGACACAGCCTTGAATCCCCTGAAAATGGAGTCTTACTAAAGTAATTATCTTTATCAGGTTGGGCTGTGGATGTGCCATGGGAGTTTGGTCTTGATTAATGTAGGTGGGCACAACCCACTGTGAGTGGCACCATCCCTAGATAGTTCCCAGCTATCAAGAAAACTAGTTAAGTATAAGCCTGTAAGTCAGAGAATAATTCAGAAATCACCATTACTCTATGTTTTCTGTTATAAGCCCCAGCTTGAGTTCCTCTTTGAATGGAACTAACCTCTTTGAATGAAATAACCCTTTTTCTCACCTTCATTGCTTCTGGTCTCAATGTTCATCATAGCAACAGAATATTGGGGGTCTCTTCTTCAATTGCACCTCATTCTTTTGAGACAGGTTTAGGTAGGCTGGCTGGCTGGCAAACTCCAAGAATCATCCTGTCATTGCTTCCCCAACTCTGGGTTTGCCCCCATGCTCAAGATCTGAACTCAGGTCCTCACACTGGGTTGGCAGGCAATTCACCAGCTGAGACATCTCCACAGCTTGCTTCCCAACTACTGTTATTTTTAAAAGTGGTTAATAGTCTTTAAGAATAATAATTTCTTAGTTCACTGGAAATGATCAATAATAACCCCACCCTAGTTTTCATTGAACCTTAATATGTAAATTCAAGTATAAAGTATTCCTGATCACAAAGAGTTGTCTTGATTATAGACTGAACTTCTCAGATAGTTTCAGCCTCAGATATTCCCATGCCTAATGCCTGTATTATCCTAGTCAGCTGTTAACTTTTCCGATGAATGGCATTTTGGGGTATGCATATGATTTTGTCTGACCTATTTTGGAATTAGAGGAACAGGGCTCAATGTTAAAAATACTTAAAGCAAAATTCATAGGCTATGACTAATGTATTTCACTATTCTTACATAATTCTTTCTAAAGTGTTAACAAGACACATTAATTTAATTGTCACAGTAATAATATTTAATATGTTGATTTATACTCATGCTGAGAAATCATTAGAAGAAACTACTTTTGGATACCTCAAAAGTAGATTATTGTCAATCGCTTTGTTGGTCTAAATCCCCCTAAAAGACCTTCAGTCCACAAACATCTGTCAGTGTTCAAATTAATTATAATATATCTTTGGAGACAGGAAGATCTATGAAGGAGGTAAGAGATGATGAACTCCACACATACTGGGCAGCAAGTAAAATGTAAGTGAGAGTAAATAGCAATAAGTACCCAAGCTTATTGAAATCTAGGCATGATAGAGTCTCAATTTGACCCACTTTCAATGGCAATGTCACAATTCACACTTTCAAGTTCAGTGAGTATTGATGAGGTTATAAACATATGGCTTCCTCCCTTGAAATTATTCCTCCATGCAAACACACCTCTCAATAACCTAGCAACTCATCCGCTTTCAATGTTGGATGGCTATCTCACATTCCCTTAGACAAGAGAAACTATCCAGACACATCTTCCACACAGACATTTCCAAGAAATCAAATCCAATTTCACATCAATGCTCAGAGCAAGTAGTGTTCATCAAAGAGTTTTTTGAGTCATATGAAGATAAATCTTTGTTTGTTTGTTTGTTTTTTGAGACAGGGTTTCTCTGTGGCTTTGGAGCCTGTTTTGGAACTAGCTCTGTAGACCAGGCTGGTCTCGAACTCACAGAGATCTACCTGCCTCTGCCTCCCGAGTGCTGGGATTAAAGGTGTGCGCCACCACCGCCCGGCAAGATAAATCTTTTGCTTGAACTATTTTTGTTGGAAACAATCTCATCTGCTGGAGTAGAAACAAATTCTAGGTCAAAGCCTTAGGTATAAAATGAAAGTTATATTTGGTTCCTAAAATGCCTTGGGTTACTACAATTTCTTGATCAATGGCAAATATACTATAGTATTGTAGGCATGATATGGTTAAGGTCCCAACACTCACAATAAATGTGATAAGCTAAAAAAAAAAAAAAAAGGAGAATACTAGCCAGGTGTGGTGATAGGCATCTGTAATGTTGTCAGTCGGGGCTGAGACAGAATAGTGAGTTTAAGGTCATCGTGGGTTTATAGAGAAAAATATCAAAATGCTAAAAATAAAGAATAAACTGAATACACAGAGAATGTTTAATTGATTGAATGTTAGAGAAGGTGGTGGCAAGAGATGGGAGGGAAAATACCTGATCTGGAGACCACACAACTATTTAAGAAGAAAGTGGTGTGTTCCTGCAGCACTCTCTGATAAAGAACAAAAAGAGGAGGAACCATTATAAACAGATGGACCTTGTGATGTCAGAGGAACATACCCCAGTCATCTTATTTTCATCCTGAAGCTCTTGGTAACTGTAATTGTTGGAAGCATACGCATGTGGTCATTAAGATATGCTTTAAAATTGTGAGCAGTATCAACCATACCATGAGACCCGCTGCCCATGCTGCCGATTGTGTTTTCTTGTATCTCATCAAGACTTGCAACCTTTGTCTGTTGATAAGCCTTGTTCTTCAAAGTCTCCACATCCTGGCAAATGAAAACTGAAATGATGCAGGAAATTGGTGAGTGAAGGTAAATCCACATCAGATCTACTTCCTTATCTGATTGATTATCTCTGAATTGCTACATCAGCAATAAAATGATGCAACCAGATTGCATATCCTCCTTGCAGTTAAGAGAAGCCACATTATCAAAGTGACACACCACAAAAATCTTCATAAGGCAGAGATTGCAACAAAATCCGAGTTAATGGGTACATCTCATGGCATTCACTGAGTATCTGAATTCCAAGAGCACATAAAGATAAATCACTTCCCTGGTGAAGCAGAATGTTCTGGTAGAGCAACAGGTAATTGTGAGCATGCTTGTTAACAGGCATTACATTTTTAGCTTCTTTATTACCCAGTAAAAGGTACAGTAGACCCCCCCCACACACACTTCATTGCTGACATCCAGCTCACCTCTGAAACACATTCTAACACTCTCATGTACCTGTAGACATTTGGATAAGTATCATTATTATGAGTAAAATTACTGCTCATGAAAAGTATGTGTATTGGACAAAGAAATGACTTTTAAAAATCTCTGAGGATGTTGATATTTAGAGGATTGAGTAAGGTTTAGGAAATATGTTGAAGTGTCCTGTTTTTGTTGTTGTTGGTGGTGGTGCCAGTTGTGGTTTTTCAAGACAGGGTTTCTCTGTGTAGCCCTTGCTCTCCTGGAACTCACTCTGTAGACCATGTTGGCCTTGCACTTACAGTAGCCTGCCTTCCTCTGCCTCCTGAGTGCTGAGATATTTTATTGGCTAAAGGCTTAGTAGTTTGTTGTCTTGACCCCATGAATGTATATAAATGATCAGAATGTGAAAATAGCTGTGCCAAAATAGCCTTGTCAGAACATGTGACTTCCTTAGATGCCCTTCTTCTAATTTCTCTGTATTGCTGAAGAATTCATATTTCTTTAAATTAATAACCATATCCTAGTTTTTTTCCTCTTTCTCCTTTGGCATATATGACTGATATGACAATTCTTTATTCGCTCTGCCTTACCCCTTGCCAACTGTCATCACCTTTCATTAACAGTTCTAAGTTCATTTATGAAGCGATCAGTCAACACACAGAACATGTTGTGAAGTACCAAGGCATATCATCTATAGAAGTGGAGTCACAGTTTCCAGAGCCAGCCGTCTTTGGCTGATAGACCTCATTTTCCTATCTGGTACTTGACTGTGATATAAACAACTAAGATTTGTATCCTGGGAACCAGAACCTGTGCAAGGAAACAAACACAGGGAATAAATGAGCTTGTAGTATCAAAATGACCCAAAATCTCAGTGACACTTAGTAAAGCTTTAGTGCATGGTCTTAGAGAAGTTAATATTATTACTACCTGAATGTATCTAAAAGACATATTCATAGAAACTCCACCATATGCCAGGCAGTGGTGGCGCACGCCTTTAATCCCAGCACTCAGGAGGCCGAGGCAGGTGAATCTCTGTGAGACCAGCCTGATCTACAAGAGCTAGTTCCAGGACAGGCACTAAAGCTACAGAGAAACCCCGCCCCCCCAAAAAAAAGAAAGAAGGAAACTCCACCATACTTTATATATTTTATTTACATGCTCAAAGTAGCAAATTAATACAACAAACACCTAGGGCATCCTGGAATAAATTTGTCCCTACATCATTCTCATAAAAAATAATAAAGAGCATTTTTTTCTGGAAGCCATAGCTAATGAATATATAAACTGTAGAGTACATGGACACATTTTGTGGTTTCTTGGCATAAAGCTATGTGTCCTTTTCTTAAAATGTAAAGAAGAGAAAAAGAGAAGCAAAGAGTCAAAAATGATGATATATAGAAAGAAGATAATAGATGAATTAAGCTGGCAAACAAACAGAAGCAAACATTCTGTGGCCCTTTGGAGTCATAGACATGAATGAAGCACAGATTTCTAACAACGGAGTGGCAACTCCTACTAATGTATATCTGAAACCATTTTAAATGTCCTGATCAGAGTGTGCCGACCCCTCTACTTCTGGAGAGGTTTTCCCTTCTTGGTGATGGCACAGATGGACTCACAATTAGGGAGAATGTACAAAGATTCTATCAGGTAGCTGAATGAGGACAGCTGACCTATCTTCCTCTGGGCTTGGTTGATCATTACCTTTGATCAAATAAAAGGCCACATGTTCCAGCTGCCCCTGTGCCCTGGTTACTACAGTGGGAGAAAGGAAGGCGAGAGCAAGAAAGACAGCAAATTTAAGGCAAGATAGATATGTGAATTTGCAAATTTGCTTAAATCCAAGCAAGTTTCATGTGTGCAAATTATTAATTTTAAAAAACCCAGATATTTAGATGGGATGGAAATGTTTTCCCCTAAGTTCTGTATGCTTTCTGTAGCAGAAATGATAAGCTTGTGAAAGGAATTGGAGCTATTAAAATTAGAAAAGTACATAGGAAGACTATTAAAGGTACATTAAAACATAGACGTGTAAAAACATTTAAAATTACATAAAATACATAGAAAATATTGAAATCTTGGATAGCAATGAAGAAGAAAGGTTCATGGGGTGCAAAGAAGGGTTATTCAGAGAGCAGTCACTCCCCATGATGTCATGTGGAATCTTTATTAAACGCAGACATGCAGGGACCACCTCCCCTACAGACTTCCCAGTTGTACATTATATTATCACCTAGGGAAGTGACTCCAACCTCCTTGATGCTGTGACCCTTTAATATAGCTCCTCATGTGGTGAGCCCCTCCAAGCTTAAAATTATCTTTGTTGCTACTTCATAACCATAATTTTGCTACTGTTAAGAATTGTAATGCAAATATATGATATGTAGGATATCTGATATGTGACCCCTGTGGAAGGGTCATTCAAACCCATAAGGGGTTGTGACCCACACAATTGATTTAAAGAGTATCATATTGTCACTTGAACAATTTTCTTGTTTTCCATTTCAAGTTTTCTGTATTTAGTAGGTCTTAGGATTTACCTAGATACTTCAGCAAGCAGTGTACAAAATTAAGACTTTCTTCCCCCAAATGTGTTTTAATACTTAGTGTCACTTGAGATATATAGATGATAGATAGATAGATAGATAGATAGATAGATAGATAGATAGATAGACACATACATACATACATACATACATACAAGTAGTAGGTATGAGAAAACAACTGACAAATCAATATATACAAAAGCATGGATTTTTCTTTAAAATTTATAGTTTGGCATAAATACAAATGAGAAGAAAGTAATTGAACTTCAAGTCATTGACAATGATTTTCTATGGTGTGAGGAATTGTATGAGACTTTGTGTTTAGTCATTTTCTGTATCCATTAAATGATTGACTGTTATAATAATTAGAAAAAATTTAAAATATTTAAAATATTGTATACTGTAGGTTTTATTCAAAATTGGTCATTAAATTGTGCTTACAATACATATCCTACAGAGTCAAAATGTTTTGCTGATAACCAGGAATTAATCAGTGCCCTCTTGAAAAGTCTCCTAGTTAGTAAGCTCTGTTTTAATCTCATGAGTCAGAGCTGAGAAAGTGAAACCCTAAATACTTGCCTTACCTTTGAAGTACGGTTTTGTATTAGAAACCATGGGTATTGGTCAGGAAAAGACACGTACACAAGAACTTTTCTGGATACTGATGCAAAATGTGTCAGACAAGATGGACTGTCCCAACCCAAAACTTAATTTGGATAAAAGGAAAATATTTGGAGAATGTGTCTGTGGAGGTAAATGAGTAAACTCAGAATGTGGGAAGCCCTCATATCTGGAAGACAAGAGGAGTCGCTACATGGGGGAGAGGTCATGGGAAACTTGAAGGAAGCCCTAGAGTGATGTCACTGAGTATGTGATTGCTTGAGCCTTCCAGATAAGCATCTCTTCTTCAGTTTCTAAAGGAAAAGGAAGCTGAGTAAGAGCTCCAGTTTTATTCATTAACTTCGAAAGACTAAAGGCTTTCAAGTCTCAGCATGAAAACTGTGCAACTGCACAGCAATGCCATTTCCTTAGATGCTTCTGCTCAGACAAGAATTGACTTCGACATCAATCCACCAGCTCAGATGTGATCATATGACCATCCTTATGACGACAGGCTCATTCGTTCAATTTTGAAAGTGTGATTTCTTTTTTAAATTTTGTAAGTTTCACTAGAAAAAAATACCTTGCAAACCAAAATCCATCGCACATCAAAATTAACCAGACAGTAAGTGTATGTACTCAGTGAAAGTCTATACAATTAGAATAGACATTTGGAAAGGAAGCCGTGGAGTTTTCCATTGAATTTTTACATTTGCAAATATAAAATGTATGTAAAGATAACTTTGTGCATTATGGCAACTTGAACTATACACATCTTGTACATAATTCGCTCACTGTGAGAACAACATTCTTTCTTCCGATAGTGGTCAGTATGAAACCTGAATCCTCTTCCTAAATTGTAGCAAAAGTCAGAATGGGATTTCAGGATTCGGATCACATCCCTGTAACCTCACTTCCAACCATGTATTGTATTCCTATACATTCTCAGCGGCTGGGGATGTTCTGGCAGAAGACAGAGCACGTTCATAGCTGCTCAGCCGAAGGCAGCAAGAACCTCACTAGCTAATCCCTCGAATATGACTCTCAGGTTTCACGGTATACAATGTCACTCAGTCGTTGCTACTAAATTTGGTCTGTCTCAAGAGGGCCGCTGTAATTCAGGTAAATAGGTGCCTTACGTTTCACAGACACCTCATTTTTAGGACTCCTAGAAACAAAGTGTGTCCCGGAGTAGATAGCTTTCCACGTACACGCTGTAGGAGATAGCAGCTCTTCAGCACTGCGGCATTGTCTGAAATCGCTGTCTCTGTGAGGAGAGCATCTGCAGCCGGCTTCGTCAAACAGCGTCAGGTCAGATCAAAACCAGGCTTTGTGGGCTAGGCTCCTGGCAAGAAGAGTGGAGAACAATTGGGTGGCGGAGGCACAGCTGATGGGCTCCCGTGCTCTCGCTCACATCTGACCACCTTCATGTCACACATGCTGATAAGAGTGAGAAAAGTAGAACAGGACAAAGACTAATGATAGGGATATTTTAACATGATCACATAAATCTAGAAAAATAAATAAAAATCCCCAGTGAATAACAGGATCTTTTTATGAGTAATTGTGCTGACCATATAGTTTTCCCTACAGAGATATTTTAAGTACTTTTACCCCACCTCTTCCAAGACTCAAGAGCAGTTTGTCTGTGAAACAATCACTTTCGTGGGGACACTAAGATAAGACACTAGAAGCAGGTTCATAAGCATGGGCTATCCCCCAGGGACCATCTTATCTCAATGGGGATTGTAAACTAGATGATGTTAAAAGTACAGGCACCCCTTGATAGTCAGCATTCCTGAATGAATTGCTATCTGAACTGAGTATGGACTATGAAAGAGAATTTTTTTATTCTGTACCCAATAGGAACCCAGTCTCCAGTCCTTCACCCTTCCTTCCCTGTGCTCTTCAGTTCTCTTTCAAGCTTGTGCAGTTAACATGATTCCATAGGCTTATAAATTTTCTAGTGTGTTCCTGCATTATGAGTTCATATACTTTTAATAAATAAGCTTTAGAATTATAATAACTGTGAGTTCACATTACCAAATCAAAATAAAAATGTCTTTTTCTTAAATGTAAGTAGTACCAAATTTTATAAATTTTTTGCTTGTGTTTAAATTTTTCTTTTCATTTTAGTTTGTAAATGTGTGTGACTTACAAAAACTGTGTGAACTCCCACCCCTGGGGCATCTGCTGACTCTGGCCTCTGCAGGCACTTGCCCTCACGAGCACATGCCCACACACAGCCATGCACTCCACAAACAAAATTCATAAAAAGGGGAACTTTTAAAATAGAAATAAATACTTATGTACTCACTTCAGCAGTGCGCTGGAAATGGAACCCACTAAATGTCTGCTGTGCGCCTGGTGCTGTGGTTTACTGTGTGTTTATTTCCTAACAGCCCCGTAAGTCTGAAGCTAGTGTCATCTCCATTTTACAAGTGAAGAAACTGCGCACTGACATATCTAATAAGAAGCAGCTACTGAAGCTAACTCTAGGTGCCTTGCGATTAAAGCATGCCTTCTAAGGTTTTGTGGTTCTCCTAGAACCGGATTTGTGGCCTGTTGGTACCAACCCTCTTCTCCCCTCACCCCTTAATACCTTACACATGTTACCGTCAGCTATTGTTGACTTGTCATGAACTGTGTAGCCAGAATATCTGATCTGACCTTTTACTGAAAGTCTTTAAATTATTTGATAAAAGGGAGAGGGAGGAGGATGGAGAGTGTGAGAGAGAGAAACAGAGAGACTTTGATCATCATTCATCATTGACAATTATTTTCTTAATTTTTCCTTTCTGGAATATATATATATATATATATATATTACGTGTCAGAACTACAAAATTGTTTTTAATGACCACTATTAAATCACATATGAATTATTTTTTGTTAATGAACTACACTGGGACTTAAAGATATATCCAAGTGTTTGTGTTCAGATGGATGAACTAATTGCAATAGAACTAGATGGTTTATTTTGGTCCCTAACTATACCAGAAACCCTGAGACATTATTTTATGAAGACATCAAACAATCTCAAAATGCAAGTACTTTGATTTTCAGTGTTTCATTGCTGACAGGATCTCAGGTTCTGCAGGTGGTGTGGCTCCCCCAGGGCCAGGACCTAAGGAGCAGCAGGTACAGGGCCTGGTGTCCTTCCTGCAGTTCCTGAAGGCTGGAGGGGTGATGTGGTCATTCACTCTCACATTCAGAGCGTGGGGAGGATGTGAATTTACCCACCTTTCACTGGTTGCTTCTTTCTGGGATCCAAGGCAGGGCCTGCCAACCATCTATACCAAGCCAATGTATTTCATAAAGCACTGATTTTCCTTTAAAAATATTTTCTTCTTTCCCAAAAAACTCAGTAACTCCTTTAGTGAGTTCCCTCTGCTCATCATTAAAAGTATCTGTAGCTAACACATCCTATTAGATTCTGCAGGCCACAGAACATACGCAAGAAATATTTCTAACATCGAGGAACATCCAAACCTGTCTTTAATATCATCACAGTCCTTCTTTAATAAACTAATACTAAGTCTGCACACACAGGAGGAAAGGATGTCTCTCTGGACACGAGCTACTGGTGATAATTTTAACTCTATGGCAGCCCCCTGCTTCATCTCCTGGGGAGAATTATTCTCCTCTTCCTTCACCTTCTCCTGGTTCTGTTGGGAAAAGAAGGCCCTAAAATTGGGACTCTGAAGTTAAAAATAAAGGTCACTGTAGGTTTTTTGGTTTTTTTTTTTTTTTGTACCTTGAACTGGGGAAGAGTTTACCTTCTCACCACAGCAGATGGTTTTAAATGCAGTGATTACAAAATTCTGAAGGTAAAATGGTTTAATTACAAAGTCAATACTGCCTCCAACCTGGTCTGAGCCTGCAGAGTAAAAACAACAGACGGAGCAGAGCAAACGCTAGGGCAATGTTTAACCAGAGCTGTGCATAGTGAGTGTAGTATGCTTTCCACAGGGCTCCAGTCGACTAGAGAGCATGAAGAACCTCAGGAAGAAGAAATATATATGTGCGCATACTTATTTCACCATGCAATGTGTGCACATGAACACAATTCAAACGGTGTCTGCTGAAGCTGAAGCAGGGGACAACTTTCAGTTTTAGAAAAAAAAATGATTGAACAAACTCCAGAATATATGGAAAAGGAGTTTGCCATGAGGACAAATGTACATTATATGTTAGTAAATCCTGTTCAAAAATTAACTTGCCTTTTCCCCTTAAAAACTGAAAGAAATACGAATATTGGTAAGTCATTTGATTGCTAAGCAATTGTAAAGCATCTTTTTTTTTCCATACATTGTTTTGTTTTATTTTTTCCATTCAAGAACATAATTAAAGATAAAAAAAAAATTTTTTCCTTTCTTCCCCTTCTCCCGGTCCCCTCCCACTACCCCCCACCCCTCCTCCCTCCCCCTTCTTCCTTGAAAGAGGGCATGGTGCCCTGCCCTGTTGGAAGTCCAAGAACCTCCTGGAAATTGGAAGCAAACAGGATCATCAAGCAAAAGTTGGAAGCCAGGGGCGGGGATAGAGGTGGGAGAAATTTCATCCGATGAATGGAGATAGAGACAGAGACCCACATTCACATCAGAGCAATGGATTGAGCCCCCAAGGTGCAGGTGAAGAGCAGAAGGTGGGAGAAGATGTGTAAAGCATCTTTAAGTTTTAAATCACACAAGGGAAAATTTAAGTTCATTCTCTTCAGAAGTATTATATCTTTCCAAAGCAGAAGAGATGGGAGGATTTTAAAAATTAAAGTTAATGTAAAGATAAAATGTCTAAAATGAAATGTCGAAAAATTAATTTAAATTTTTAAATTAAATTTATTTATAATAAAAGATATTTGTTGAAAATGTTCCTATACTTCAATATACTGATTTATGAAATATGTTTTCAGTTTTATCCATTCAGTAAACCATGCGTGAAAATTAGTGTAAAATACATGCACTTTCTTTAAGGTAGTATGTATACTCTTGCCTCCTGGCTGCTGAACATTTGACATAGGCAATTAGAAGATAGTTTGGGTCACTGGGCTAAGCAGGTGTGGACGGGTCTGAGTAGTTAAGTAAAGCAAACATTTCTGATCGTCTTATCTCTGGGCTTTCTGATCTTAATAAATGTCACCGGGATAACCCAAAGCAACTCTCCTAGCTACTCTATGGGGATTTAAACTCAGAAGGACTTTGCAATTTCTAGTCTGTTTAGTTCTGGAAGGAGAACGGCTCTTTTCAGTAGGAAGTGGCAACAATTATGTGGAGATTTTGGTATTGAGATTCAATGTGTAAAGAACAAATAAAGAGAGACAAATCCTACCTTCCAAAGCTGAAAATAAGAAAATATTGTTGTTAAAACATCAAATAAGAAAATATTTGTATTATAATCATCATATTAACACAATTTTAGGGAAATATTAACATGTAATTGTCCATATACTTAGTGACGAGACTTGCATGACATTGCTCACCTAGGTTTAGCTTTTATCACATGTTTTCTAAAACTTCCTAACACACGGCTAATTGCTCTATTTTCCTAAATCCCAAATAGTATTGAGAAAAACAATGTTATTCTTCCTTGGCAAACTCTTGAAAATCATACCTTTGAAATTCATTCGTGCACTTGATTTTATCTATTTATTTATTTATTGCTGTCCCAAACGTTTCTGCTGGCCACCATTCTGATGTATCATTGCACCAAAAAACAATACAAATAAAAACAATGACATTTACCATAAGTATATAGCATGATGACTTTTTACAAATTAATACACCTAGTGCAACCAACCTTGGGGTCAAAAAGCAAAAGTCACCGCCACCCCAAAACCCTAAAACTTTCCACCCTGCAGTCACTAGCAATGCATAGCAACTACTACCTGACTTTAGGAAGGAAAGTTTGGTTTTGCTTATTTATACATTATTTAAACTGAACTATACCATTTGACACTGAAGTGCCTTGCTTTCCCAGTTCAACTTCTTACTTTTGAGTTATGGATATTCTTTCTGTTTTGCAATTTCATGCATATATGCAATATACTGTGATCATATTCACCCCAATCACCCTATCATGGCTCCACCCCCCCACACTAACCCTCTTCCTCCTAACTAGTCTCTCCTATTTGTGTGTGTGTGTGTGTGTGTGTGTGTGTGTGTGTGTGTGTGTGTGTGTGTGTGTCAGAGAGAGAGAGAGAGAGACTGAGATTGAGTTGCTGCTTACTAGATCATGGACAATTTAGCAAGGTCTATAGCACTGGGGAAAAAAAATAATAACTTCGTCTTCCCTGGAAGTCATTGACTACTTAAAGCTCCTCCACAGGGACTCGCATGAGCTCTTGCACTCCTCCACAGTTGCATATTGAAGGGCCCAGTCTTTTTCTCTGGAGCTTTGGAGCCTTTCCTAGAACTAGCTCTTGTAGACCAGGTTGGCTTCGAACTCAGTGTTGGGATTAAAGGTGAAGGGCCTAATCTTCTGAGAGTCCTATGCAGAGAAGGACTGAGTGCTCATGATTGCAACAGCCATGTTTTATTTAAACGACAGCATTCCCTAACACTCTCCACAAGCCTCTGGCTTTCACAACCTTGTCACCACCTCTTCCATGAGGTTCCCTGGGCCTTGAAGTGGGCAGCATAGGTGTCCCAGTTTGTACCGAGCATTCAGCCGTAACTTACTCTCATCGCTTTTACACTACACTAATAGCGTTTCTTCCCCCCAGCAAGCTGCACAGAAGCTTCCAGCATCCTTTATTCTCTGTGTCCTGCATCCTTTATTGTCGTCAGCAATAAAGGCTTACAGTCTAGTGCTGTAGGAGGAGAACTAAAAGCAACGCTGGCCACAGTTTTCTGTACAACTAGAGCAGTTCATTCTTGCTGCTGTGTATCTATCTCATATGGTGAGTACATCACAATTTCTTCCCGTCTGCTGCCAGTTTTGTTCTCACCACTAAGGTTGCTAAGAAGCTTCTGACTCATCTCTTGGAAAATGAGTGTTCCTGTTTCTGTTAGATATACTCATAGGTTTAGGACACTTATGCAATATGTAGAAAATACATTCACCTTTATGGAATACAGACAAAGTTGTACCACAGAGTGTTTGTGCAGAGAGCTTTGAATTGCTTTGTGTGAATACAATTTCATTTATATGAACAGTATTAAGGAATTGGGGATCCAACGCCATGGTACAAAACTTATCAAATGTATATAAAGCTCTTGCTTGATCCTTTAAAAATTATCATAATTATGTTTCAATGGTTTAATGTTGTATTTTCACTCTTTTATACCAATCCATATTTATAGACTGAAGATCTATGTATGCTGACATGTGAACAATGAGTCTGTTATTTCTAATTGCACATATCCATAGGATTATCAAAATGATAGATAACAATGAGGAAATTGTTTTATCCAGCAATGAAGTATTATGAGCTAAACTCTAGCCAATTTTTTTTTTAAAGACAGGGTCTCACTACATGCCCCTGGCTGGCCTTGAACTCACAGATATCTGCCTTCCTCTGTTCTATGATTGAAGGCCCACTACACTTGGCTTGGGGCCAATTATTCTAAAGAATATTTTATTTCATGAGAAAATATTTATAGAAATTAGTATTTGATAAAAGGAAAATGCATCATTTATAATGTATGATACAGTAAAAAAAATACATTCACTGAAAAGAAATATACTAAATACAAATAATAATTATTGTTATAGAAGATGTGAGGTACTTTTCTGTTTTTCTCTTTATATTTTTCTATATTTTGTACTGTTATCATAACCAGGAAAAGATAAGTAAAAAAGAGAAAATAAGATGTGGAGCCAGGAACCATGTAGAAATTTGGGTTTTCTCTCTGGCTCATGCTCAGCTTACTTTCTTCTACAGTTGAGACCTAACTTCCAAGGAGTGGTGCCACCAATTATCAATCAAGGTAATCTATGGCAGACTTGGTGACAGGCCAATCTGATCAAGGAAATGCTTCAGTTGAAGTTCCCCTTTCTGGGTAACCCCAGGCTTTGTCAAATTGACAAGTAAAACTAGCCAGGAGGTTGGAGGGATGGCTCAGTTGTTGAGTGTCTAGTGTTCTTGTAGAGGACCCAGGTTTGGTTTCCATCACCCACATCAGTAGGCTCACAACCACCTACATCTCCAGCTCAAGGGGACCCAATGCTACCTTCTGGAATCAGCAAGCACTACACTTATGTGCACAAACCCACTTTCACACACACACAAACAAACAATTTTAGAAATAAAAACAAAATCTTTAAAAAGTGCTAGCATTATAAAGAATGCTGACTTTTATCATATGTCTTTGTTCCAGTTTCAACACTATTCTAAGAACCAACCTTATTATTGATACCATCATCACTTTCAATTCCTTGAAAACTATGTATATTAAAACTCACGCTGAAAAAGTTCTGAACTTCTAAAGAGGTTTTATTTTTACATTTCTCTTTAAACCTTTTTCTAGTATAGCAAAAAGCACACACAGACACAGCTGGTAGCAGTGTCTTGGTCATTTGTTTTCCATTATATTTTACACCATTGTCAAGATGATTTATTACTTTGTGGTTTTTGCATACAATTAAAAGCAACTTCATTTTAATGACACCATCTCTAAGTTGTCTTCATTTTTAATTTTGCTGCCTTCTTCATTAGAGAAAGTCTATATACATACATTTATATGTAGTATATGTGATTTTAGTAAATAAATAATGATATGATTCCTTATAGCTTTCCCAGACAGCTTAGTGTTATTTTCTCCTCCTTTCTTCGTCTCCTTCTGTATTAACACCCCTTCTCCCATGCCAACTAAGGCCCCACCCATTTCCTCTTACAAATCACTTGTATCCTAACCCAAATGTAATATTTTTCTTTTCCAGTTTTTGTGGTTACCCTACTTTATATACTCATATCTAAACATTTGGAACTGGGAACCACAAATGAAAGAGAACATATGGTATTTGTTTTCCTGGGTCTGAGTTACCTCACTTGATATAAAATTTTCTAGTTCCATTCATTTATCTGCAAAGTTGCTGAATTTGGGTTTTTTTTACAAATGAATAGCATTCCATGGTGTATATGTACTACAGTTTCATTATCCATCCATCAGCTAAAGCATATTTAGTTTGTTTCCATATTAATAAAGCAGTAATGGACATGGCTGAGCAAGTCTCTGTGAAATAGGATGTCAAGTTTATATGGGTCATATGAAAGATTTGTTTATAACTTTTTGAGAGCTCCCCACAGTGACTTCCAGAGGAAAATAGAGACTATTTTTATCAATTATTTTTTATTGTTTTTATTGCACTATACATTTTTCTCTGGTCTCCTCCCTTCCTCCCCTCTCCCCTTCTACCCTTTCCCATGATCCCCCCCATACTTCTAATTTACTCAGGAGATTTTGTATTTTTCTCCTTCCTATTTAGATCCTTATATGTCTCTCTTAGGGTCCTCTTTATTGTCTAGGTTATCTGGGGTTGTAGATTGTAGGCTGGTTTTTCTTTGTTTTATGCCTAAAAGCCACTTATGAGTGAGTAGCTATTATATTTGACTTCCTGGGTCTGGGTTACCTCACTCAATATATTTTTTTTCTATATCCATCCATTTGCCTGCAAATTTCAAGATGTCATTATTTTTTACCGCTGACTAGTACTTGAAAATGAAATATATTTTTAACATAATTGTTGTTACTAAATAGAAATAAGATCTATACAAATTTTGATTCTTATTGAGTAGTGATTTGGGTTTCTCAGTTTTGTTTCTCCCTTAGCCTGCCTTTTGTCTTCAAATATAAAAAAGAAATGAGTGGGGGCATCTCTCAAGTGGAATATGAATCAAACCCTTTAAAGTCAAAGAACATCTCTTTTATGACTTATATTGGATAATCAAAATCATGTTATTTCAAGGATGACTTTGATCCTTACACAATGGAGAAAGCCCCAGTATGAATGAACACCATGTCTTCCTTGCTAAAGCTCTGTCAGCAACCACAGCAGCTTCTACTTCCCTCTAGCTTTAGAAGTGAAGTTATTCATTACCTGATTGTTGTTGATAGCTAACAAGGCTTGGCTGTAGATAATCTACATTTTGTAGCTTTGATTGAAGCTGTCTTCACCTCCTCATGTTCATTTCCCAATCAACCAAATTATATTTCAATCACAATAAATATAACTTTAGTTATAAGACAGATTATAATTCATCAAGTGGCAATACACATGTAGAGCTACATCATGACTTTCATGGACCTGTGCATTTCCTCTTTATGTGTTTCTTACTAGACAGTAGAGAAAAAAAACTTAAAAATTTGAAAGAATTATTAAATCCAAAATGATGGAGCCTAGAGAAATTGAATGAAGAAAGGTGACTAATGCAGTCTTCCCATAGAGCTAACTGAGCAGAAATTTCCTCTGAAGGACTGCCTGGCAGTTGACCTAAGACTCTTGGGAGGGCCACAGCCACTGCATTTCAAAACCATCCCACCTTTCTTTGTCATAGAAACTTTCTGTACTGCAGCTTGTTCCTCCAGGTTTCAATTCTCTGTCATCTAGCCATGTAAACTCTGGAGCATCATAACAATAAATGCCTCAATGTATTCATTAAATAAATTGTTGCTCCCAGGGGGATTCCCCACTTTATACTTCACTCCTCTATACTAAATAAAAAAAACTACCTTGATGTACACAAGCACATCCTGGTCGACCAACTGTAGATTATAAAACTATCCAGAAAGTAAGATTTCTTACTGGCAAACCAGCATCCTTTACATGAACAGTGATGCAGTCCATGGATCTTGTCTACACCCAAGATGAAAGCATCTCCGCAAAACATCACTGTATTTTGATCCTTTGAAAATGTTTCCAAAGCCATATTCAATCCAAAGGTAAATAATGGAGAACACTAATACATTTTAAGCCTTCTTTTGGTGAACAAATTTTACTAATGATGGCAACAAAATTATTGAAGCCTGCAATAAGCCATCCAGGGCTTGCATAGGTCACCTATGACCACTATTAAGATTTAAATATTGCCTAAAATTAAACACTTCGGGGTTATTAATGTTTCCTTTCCTCTCAAAATTTTTGCGTTGAGAGGAGGTCTGGGAGGAAATGAGTTAGCAACAGTAGGATGTGGAGGGTAACTCTAAGTACATTAAACATCTGTTGATGGAGCCATTAGCACAGTTTGTAGCTACTGCCACCTGGCCCTTATTCCACTTTGTTCCAATTTTAGTATCTGAAAATATACTGTAGCAATCATGTAACACTTCTTTTAAATCTTTTACTGCTGCATTAAGTGAAGCATAAGTACCAATCAGTTCTCACTGAGATGAAAAAAAGGATACCTGCTTATGGCAAAAATCAAATGCCAATAAGAAAGTAGCAAGGGTCAAACATCACTTAGCATTGCAAGCCGGCTATCTTACTATCTACCTGAGAGGAAGTCCTTAAAAGAGCAAATGGAGGCAAAGGTAAGCGAGACTTTCCTCCATCAGTCTATAAGATGTTTTCAAGTACAGCATTAAACTGATGATGGGCAGGGAGCTGAAAGTCTCCCAAAGGGGAAAAAATCCCTCCATTTTCACTGAGCGCTCAGCTTAAATTAGTTGCCCTTCCTGGAAAACGCACAAGAACAATTTTCTACTAAAGTCTCGTTAGACTCACACAGTCCTTCTTCAGACAGTATTCATTGCTGCCTTGATTTACAGCCCACACATCCATTGTCCTTTATAAACGAGGGACCTAAAGCTATAGAAACACTGTTCCCAAACCTGAGAAAAATCAAGATTACTTGTGGTTTTCTTTCACTTGACCATTTTTTTCCTGTGAAATAAGCTCTACTAAAGGGGTCACCACATTCAACAAGGTACTCAAAGGGGCCTACAAAATCAGAAATTCACTTTTTCCAGCTCTCCCATTAAGTGTCCCACTACAAGCTTATTATCAATGATTGGGGGTCCCAGCGTAGCAATGTTTATGAAATGATCGGATGGAGTCACTGATGCAGTTTTTTTTTAAATGAACCAATCCTAGCTTCATCCTCTCCTATGCTAAGTCATGCAGCTGGTTCTCTGATACCACATGATATATATGTGTGTGTGTGTGTTCCTTGAAACTGAAAATAGTGTCTGTCTGTCTGTTCCTTAGACCTTGTTACATACCTGCCCTTACATTATGACAAAGGTGCCTTGGACCAATTGGACCAATTGACGTAGTTGATCAGTTCTTCAGCTAATGCATGATGCAGACATCTATTTTCCTTTCTCACTGAAGACGGATGCTATGAGGACATTGAAGTCCTCAGTGTTCTTTGACAAGTTGATCTGCTTGTTGTCCTTATTTTCATTTAATTTCAATAGGCTACTTTCTCTTTAGTTTCTTTCTTTGTAAAATAAGGAAAATGGATGCTTGGAATACATACTTCATGAACTATATGTATAAAATAAAAATAAAATGTATATATGGATAGGAAAGATGGTGAATGGGCAGTAAGATGATTTACTCCTCCAATCCCAGTACTCAGGAGGCAGAGGCAGGATGACAGCCACAAGTTTGCAGCCAGCCACAAGTCCTAATCCAGCCAATAACTATAAAATGAGACCCTGTATCGCAGCAAAGACAATGAATGAGGACATTATCTACCTCCTTTTCTCTCCTTCTGCCAGGACTCCAGTGTAAGACTGCTGTCTGCCTTTCCACACCACTTCTGCACTCCAAGTTTCCGGGTGATCTTCCATGTGTTCTTTCTTATGTACCCCACTGACTCTCACAGATGCTCCTGGCATCCTCCTCCAGTTTCCTAAATATTCCTCTAGGGTCACCAGAGGGAAGCTCTTTCTCACAACTTAAGTTATAACTGGACCCGTCCTCTTTAGAGTTCTCCCAGACCACATAAGCTAAGGCAACTTCTCCCCTATACCCCACGTTATCCTCTTCCTCTCTTGGTTTTATTTATTTTAGAAATTTGACCTGTGAGAAATGATTCAGTATCTGTTCTCACATTTAGAGTCTACCTCCTCCAACCCCTCTTTGCACAAGGACTGTCTTTTCTCTGCTGTTACAACTTTTGCATGGTGTGTGTGTGAGGCGGGTCTTGGTCTACAGTAGGTACTCCGTGGATAGCTGTTGCATGAATTGAGTGTCTCCTGTATTTATTGACTAAGCAAGCAAGCAATCCTGAAGCACTTTTAGGTCTGTATGTGTAGAATGTATGTGCTGAGGATGCAATGTGATAAATATGAGTGTCCACATTCAGGACACTCATACTGCGGAAGAGAAGCAGGGAAAGAAACTTCTAAGTGCTTTCCTTAGAAAAAGGACTAGAGGTCAGTTCCACTGAAATATATTTTCATTGTCCTCTTTTTATATGATCTGCAAGATAAATAGAACTTTATCAGTTTTTATCTTCCTCAATATTGGTTTGTATACATCACTAACATCTTCTGGAATTTTCTACTGGTATTTGTTTATAAGATATGTATACATATATAATTATACATATATTATATTATAAAGATTTATATAATTTTATGGAATTCTATTGTGCTATTTTAATAAACACCTTTAAAACATTTAAAATATAAAATCTTTAGCCACACAAAGCTAAAAAATATTTAGAGCCATACTTTTGTAATTTTAACAGTTACCTACATTAGTCTGTAGGAGCTGGTCCATGGACCACTCATTGGACCTTTTTAGCATCTCTAGCCCTCCTCCATAACCACAGTTCTATGATACCTTTGGATCGTTGTGACATATGCTAAAATGTAGGAAGAGCAATCTAAAATTGGTTTTTCCTTTGAAAGGGAGTTTTTCTCTCTAAAGAAAGACTGTGAAGATGAACATAGATTGCTCCAAATGATGACAGTAAAGTGATTTTAATGGGACATATTGACCCAAGTATTCAGCTTGTGATCTGTAGAATAGTCAGATGGCTAAGCAGCTGATGCCCAGGAGGGTCACTCACTGTCCCCGAGGTAGCTAAGCTAGTGACAGTCTCCCTTGCTTTTTATAGAATGAGCATTTGATACAGCTGGGCTGGAGTGTTCTTAGAGTGTTACCAACTAGGCCAAAGTGGATCAGCTGTTCCTGAGGTCCCTATAAGCCTTTGTTTTTGTGGATTGGTTCATTTTCAAAGGCAGCATGTAGAAACCATGAAGTGCCTCAGCCTGCCTAGCCCTGCTAATTGTCCCTGATCCTAAAGCCCCCATATGCTTTGGTACTAAGCAGATGAGGAAGCCAACTTGTCCTAGCATCCTTTAGAAGGGTTTGCGTGACCTGTCTGTGTCTCCAGCCACCTCAGGTGGAAGCAGCTCATGAGTTTATGTTCACCTAGATCAAGCTACACACAATGTAAACTGATTCTTAACCCTACTGTTGGCCGAGCTATGGGGAAATGGACTTAAAGAAGAAAGAAGTATTGCGAATTAGATAATGGAGGAAGATAAAAGAAAAATTAAAAAGGATGGGGAATTAAAAATCATTAGAAAGAGAGTCCTAATTTCATGTCTTCTGACCCCACCTAACCATAAGAACCTTTGTATCATTAGGAGATGTGGATGCGGATGAAATAGGGTCTTCTTATAACATTCTCATCAAACCAGAAGTAGAGAGTCTCTAAAACAAGAGTGAAAAGGCAGCCAAGCCCTTAAAGAGACAGCATCTCTTAAAACTGTCTGATAACAGTAACTTGATCCTCTTCTAAATAGGCAAATCCATGCTCAGTGCTCCCTCTACTGGATCTACAAGAGTAGATTATCAAGTTTATAAAATAAATCAGTCTTTCTGTCCTCTGTGAACTGAGCAGTTTGCCTGGAAACACAAACACCATTTTGATGGGATGTGGCCCACCAAGCCAACATACATACACCCAACAGTTTATGATCCTCAATTTTTAAAGCACCATGACTCTTCTTTCATAAGAAAGAAAACTAGAAGCCAAAAGCCCCAAGTAGAGCTACCGTCTCAGTGGGAATGATATCAAGGGCACCTGGAAACAACATGCAAGCATTTTCAGACACTCATGCATCTGTGCTTGACATCCTCTTCCCCTCCTACCTTTCTGCTCACACCATATACAGTGGCAGTCTCCAGTCTTTCTCAGGGTAAACTAAACTAATCTAGACATGCTGGCTTCTGTATCCAAGAACAGGACACTTCAGAATGTCATGGACAAGTACAATGCCTAGAAACATGCCCTTCTTTGGTCCTTGTCTATAAAAACTTTATGTTAAATATTCTCCTCATCCAATATCTCCTTCCCATTCTTCTGACATAGCATATACATACATACATATAACTTGTATGTATGTATATATATTCTTACTAGTTTTTAAAATTTTATACAGTTTGTATTGATCTTATTCAGCCTTCATCCACCAACTCTTCCCAAGTCCACTCCCCTCTTTGCTTCCCACTCAACTTAGTATTTATTTTTATTTTTTCCCCATCAAGGTCAATTTGTGCTGTCCAAATATTCTTGTATGTGTAGCCTTCCACGGGAGTGTGGTCATTTATCAGGGGCCACATTCTTAGAGGAAACTCACCTTTTCTTTCCAACAGCGCCCTAGCTAGGGGTGGAACTTTGTATCGAGCTCCCCTCTCCATGGTGGGATTTGGTTTGGTCTGGGCTTGTCCAGGTCCCATGTATATTGTTACATCCACTGTGAGTTCATATATTAAACTGACCTATGGAGAAATCAAATCAGTTCTTACCTGGAATTTTCGCCTGTATTGGTTAGCTTTCATCCTTAGTCTTATGGAGCTGTGAGCCCTGTGAGCTACAACAGTGACTGGCTTGGAAGACTCTGCTCTTTAGTGCATTAGTGGTACAAATGGGCTGGGAGAAACCAATCACTTTATGCTTAGATGTAAAGCCACTCCACAAGATAAAACCTACACCTGACACTGTCATTGGGCCAATAGCCTACAGGTAGACAGTTCATAGATCTTAGTGAAGAACCTACTGCTATTACTCTGCTAATGAACAGAATAGTAAAGCAACTCCAAATGACTTATCATTACACCCATAAATTAAGACATCTTTTAACTCTCAACAGAGGAACTTCTTGCAGTAGATGGTGATCAACATGGAGACCCACATTTGGCCACGGTGCAGAGAATAAGACACGAAAGAATCCCTAGCCCTAAATAGAACATATATACTGCACTACCCCTCCACCCCGAAGCTCAAGAATCATTGTGGAATCAGGAAGGAAATGTAAATGCCAGAGGTGGTAGATGACTACAGAGCCTTATAAAAATGAGATAATATTTGTTTTTAAGTTTCATAATGGATAATTTATTTTAAAATCACATTTGTTTGGTGTGGAAGGGCATACATATGGGTACACAAGAGTGATGGCATGGGTATGGGCATTGGAGGACAATCTATGAAAATTGGTTCTCTTCTTCTACCATGTGGACCCTGGGAATTGAATTCACATTATCAAGCTTGGCAACAACTACCTTGACATGATGATCCATTTGTTGGTCCATGATTATGGGTCATTTCAAGCCTATGCAAAAAATTAAAAGAAGAAGGTCTTAGCCCAGTTCATATGTTCCAATATCTGGTAGAGGCCAAAGGCTAAAAATTTTTTAAACCAACCTTGACTACACAGGAAGCACAAAGACAGCCCAAGATACACAACAAGACTCTGTCTGAAACCAAACAAAAATTAACTACACAAGGCCAAACCAAAGTGTTGTGCTCACCAAACTCCCCACAGCTGTGTTATCCTAAAGTATATCTCATGTTTTATTTCATTATACATATTCTAGTGTTTATTATAAAAGAAAAAGACTGTATTGATATATGAAAACAATATTAATCCAGGCATAATAGCACATATCTATGATTATGACATTCAGAAGGCCATGGCAGAAAGAGCACAAATTGAAAGTCTAGCCTGGGATATCTTTGTCTCAAAAGACAAATTTTTTAAAAGAACAATGTTACTACACCCACAAATAAACATAAATTGTTACTATTGAATATTGAATAAGTCTTCAAGTTCTCATTGCTCAGTAGATGTTATGTCTAAATTAATTTCCAGGAAAGAGTACAATAATCTTTGATTAGCATGACTTTTGAGACAGTTTGGTATATAGATTCCCGCTGCTACTCACCTTTCCTTGCAGTGCATTGCAATTGCGCTGGTTGTATCTCTGCACTATATTTTCAGAACATTTTGGTCCTCTGTATATTTATAATTGTATATGATATTATATAATGGCACTTGAGCTTAGGGACCTGGTAGGCTTAAGTTCATTTTTTTCAACAAGTACATTCATAATAGGTGGCATGGACTTGCATAGAGGCAGCTGGTTAGTATAATCCCTACTTGTTTTCAATAGTAGTCATTGATGCTGAATGCCTAAACCAATAGTTCTTTGGGGCTGGCTAACAGTTACTCTGATTCTATAATTTCTTACTTATCATTCCTACAGAAGGAGAGTTACATGGTTACTCAGCAACACCATTTGTGTAGGGAAAGAAAACCAAATGGCTAGGTCTTTACCTTTATTTTCTTTTTTTTTCCATACATTGTTTTGTTTTATTTTTTCCATTCAAGAACATAATTAAAGATAAAAAAAAATTTTTTTTCCCTTTCTTCCCCTTCTCCCGGTCCCCTCCCACTACCCCCCACCCCTCCTCCCTCCCCCTTCTTCCTTGAAAGAGGGCATGGTGCCCTGCCCTGTTGGAAGTCCAAGGCCCACCCCCATCCCTC
>PVIU01005639.1:0-110734 GCA_004026605.1 Ondatra zibethicus | reverse complement strand
TGTTGCTTCTCTCTGGAAACATCCTCACAGCCACACAGAGACACGCGTCTATGCAGTCTGGTAGGTGCTTTTCAATCAAGTTGGCAACCATTATAGCAAGTGCATTATTATATTGAACTAATGCTGCTTTTCCCCATAAACGCCACCAACTTCAAAAGAAAGAAAGAATTTAAAACTTCCGGTGAACAGCATTTTTTTTCCGTTAAAAACACCTCATGTTTCTGTCACTTAAACTTTAGGAATACTAAGAGTAACTTCTTTAGGTGTGCTACTACTAGCACATATAGACCAGTAACCATGTAATTTTACACTGGTCTCTGAGCTGGTCTCCAACTTCAAGGATAAGACATGATTTTTCTGTGTATCTTGCTGTTAGCAAATGCTAACGGATGTGATTCCCAAACGGGTCTTTTCCTTCAGGGACACTGCCCATCATTCCCTTTGTCCCCACATCAGATCAATCTAGTCCTGACTCACATGAGACCCCTTTGGTGAAACTTCACAGTACATTCCCTAGCTGCCACCTTAGGTTTTTTTCCTAGGACCAGGTTCAGCCATGTAGCAACCACAAGACAGCACCAATGCTACACATACACAGTTAATTGGTGCAAAATTACTATGTGTGCGATGGTACTTTGTTTCTGGATACCAATCAGAGAAAGTAGCCAAAGTCCCCTTCCATTTAGAATTCCATTGAGCCTGCCAAACACTTTGGTGCTTGGGGGCATGATAGGCATTGTGTCCTAACTATGTCTTACAAATTCCTAGAGCTCAAAGAAGTGAAAAGAGTACCACATATTGAGGTCATATACCCCCTTCTTCCAAATCCTCCAGGACCCTTCCTCACGTCTTCCCCTCCCAACTTCATAGATTTTTTCTCTTTGTTCCATTTTTATAGACCACTGAGAGTCTCATTAGTATTTCCCATATGTATTTGGGTGTGCAACACGATCCATCGGAGCATGGGAACTTACCAAAAGCCACACCATGGGAAAAAGTTATTTTCCTTCTCTCATCAGTGATCAACTACCAACTAGTTATGGGGTTTCCTAAGCTTTTTCTCTCTCCCTACTAGAGTATTGATGGCTTGGTGTGTGCAGCGTGAAAATTATAGCTCTGTTCTGTCAAGAAAGCTTTATCTCACAACAATCCTCCCCAAACTCTGGATTTTACTTTCGTGCCCCCTTTTGGATGTTTCTTTGGCTTTGACCAAGGCATAAGATATAATGTTCCTTCTATGTCTGAGAACTTCACCATCATTTATTCTCTTTACTTTGACTAGCTGTGAGTTTCTGCGTTAACTGCCATCCACTTCACAAAGAAACGACTCTAATGAGATCTCAGAACTGCATTGAAGTTAGAGATAGAGAAATGAGAGCTTAGAAAGTAAAAGAATATATGTTTAACAAAATAATGGTAGTAAGGTACATGACTTGCCTAACTGTGAGTTAGTGGATGATATTACCGTATAGGGCAAGAGTTTTCCTCCTGCAGAGCAGACCTTCATTTCAACTGGAAAGCTATTGGTTACTTCTGTGCCATCTGTACCAATACTGCGCAGGCAGGCATATCTTACCAGACCCATCATGATTGCAATTTACAAGGTTCAAAGCTGGGTAAGACTGATGATGACATTTTGCCCCAACAGTATACAAGAAATGTCCATCACAGCAAACTAGCCAACCAAGTGGCAATTTCCAGGTTGGTACCAGTTTGATTTCTCCAGGTCCTATACACAAAGTGTGTGGCATCTTCGGCAATGGTGTTTTACCATAAGATTCCAGTGGGAAGCCCAGAGCCATAAAGTTAGCTTTTATCCTCCTATTTACCTCTATGACAAAAACATGCAAAGTTTTTTCTATCTCTTGCATACATGTAACTTCCAAGACATACTTAATAAGACCCATATCAGAATATTGAAATGTGATTTAAGAATTTCTGGATTTAGAAACTTTCTGTAAATTATAGATTAAACATGGTATAGCCCTCAACCCAAGAACCCTTAGTATTTCTTAATGTTTTGTCTCTTTGTTAGTCTTTGATTTCTCCTTCAAGTGTTCACATTTTTCAAAAAGACAATGCACTATCCCAATTGAATAGAAAGCAAATATAGCTAAAGATTAAATATATATTAGGATATTACAACTGCATTACCAAGACAACTATATCTAATGTGATTTTTAAATTATATGGACCAACATGCTCTCAATAAAGGAATAAAAACCACCTTCTACATTGTTTCTGTCAAAACAAGACTGAGAAGGGGATTTTTTTTATTAAGTTAAGTAAAGATTTAAGTGACCATGCCTTCAGTATTTTTCCAACATCTTAAGTCAGAAGCAAGTTGAATCAGATTCCATTTGACCTTTACTGAAGAGTTAAATGGTACCTTTGGCTTCTACCAGCAGAAAAGTCACTAAAAACCTTTCAATTTGCTTCATTTCTTTTTTTTTCCTGTTATATTATTGAGATAACCATGTGAAATGATAGCAGAATATTCATATCTTTTGAAAAATCAGTTCTGTTTCTCCTACTTCAACCTCAATCTGTTGATTTATTTCTATTCTAGTTAGCTCTTCCTGTTTCTATTTTATAGAAATATTTTATATATACAGGGAGATCAAATAACAATATCAATGTAATGTTGAATCATGTACATTAATTTTTCGACTTAGACCTGAAATTATTAGTTCCTACTAGATGCAAACTCTTTAGATGGAGGAATATATAATTAATGTAAATTCAAATACCACCACTCACCTTGAGTTAGGCATTGTATGTTTATACATGAGAACACTGGAATGTCTCAACTCCACAGTTTCTTTAAATCTTCTTTCTGGCCATTGGTATGATGAGGGTAAGAACTCTGCTTTCGGTTCAAATCAAGTCTTCCTTCAGCTCCACAAGAATCATTCTATCTTTAAAACAAGTGACAAACATGCTGAAGCATCATTCAAGGTTTAGCTGCTTAATTTTGTAATATAAAACTATGACTGAGAACTGCATTTTACATGATGTAAAGCTATATAAACCAATGCATTCATTAATAATTAGCTTCCTGAAATCCACAATATAGATCTTGTCACTTAAAAATATTGATGCCTCATATACATTATTATAATAGCATGCAGATTTGCCCATCACAATAACAGGGCCAAATATTGATGGCTTTTCTTGTTCACTTATTGATCCTCCACAATGAATAGTGAGAAGGCCCCTATTATGAGAATTGGCCTATAGCCTTCATTAATCAAGTAATACATAATGGAAATGTAATCTGAAATGGAAAATTTGGCATTCAGCATGCAAACCAGTTGCTTTTTGTTTTTGTTTTTTTTTAGTGTTTTGCCTTTGTTTAGGCACAGAGCTCTGTGCTGCATTTTCCTTAATAGCTTCCTTCTAAAAAGGCACTGAGTTTTCCACAGGTAATCTTACTTTTCCAATTGTGCTTATAGAGTAAGGTTTCCTTTTTAAGTCTAGTAACTAGAGTGATTAAGGAAAACAAAACAAAGCCCCTGAGCTGTTATAGCTGAGTTTGTAACAAATTAACAAGATTCCTACAGAAGATGCAGAACCTGGCAGGAGAAGGAAGAGGAAGTACATTGACAATGGCATGCTCGCACATGGGACCTTTTGGCGGGGTTCTGTGTAATCTAGGTTTAAACTGTTTGTTGTGCTTCTGGGAGGCAATACTGCTTCATTTGTGGTCAGGCACAAGCAGAGTTTACAAGGTCCACTTGCTTTAAGAAACCTAAAAGCCTCACACGTTATTCTCCTGTGGTTATGGTTTAAAATGAGGCGTTTGTGTTCGAAGAGCTACCCACCCTCCTAGATTGACTTTGGGTTTATTCTGTTGGTTTATTTTCAACATAGGTCATTCCGAAGAAAAGTGAAGGTGCTACTATTTAAACTTACAAAAATGGGAGTGCAAATATTACCACCCCACATCTGCAGGTGGTCTTGTAACCCATGGTAGAATATGCATTATGTCTAAATAGAACAATGACAAAAAAAATATAGCCTTTTTATTTTGTGCTCCAAACACATTAAGCTCTTCTCATCCAGGAGCCTTTCTCTGTGAATTTGATGCTGGTGTTAGGGGGTAGGGCAGAAAATGAAGACCTGAAGACCAGACATGATGTTCTTACTTCTTTGCATTGGGTTTATGTCTGACTCATGATTTATGTGTTAGCCACACAGCTCCCATACAGGTATTTACAGTGTAATAGTCATGGACTATATAATCAAGACATAATGGAAGGCCTTTGGCTGAACAGAAAGATATAAGCTGAGACTTACAGCGGCCTGTATAGGTTTCTCCTAGTCCTTTCTCCTCCAGGCTCTTCTTCTCTGCCAGGCTTTCTTTCATTGCTCTCTTCTTCCCTTTGTGAAGGCTGCCTTCTGGATTTGCATGTGGAGTACAGAATGGCTGAATACACCAATGACTAATCTAACTTCAGCATTTCTGATCACAGAGCATACAGAAAAGCCCATGGATTAAATAACAAACAACATATATATTTACTGAGGTGAAATGGCAAGTGAGTGTTTTGAGAATGCATGGGGGGGGGCTTTTTGGCTGGCGTTGAGTGGTTGCAAAAGTGGTTCCACCTAAGTGACAAACTAATATTAAGCTAACTCTTGCATCAGGGGATCTATATTACCAGCCTTTTACATCCGTTTCTGTCTGTGCTCACCAGCTTCTGAACTATAGCAAATACCTAAGATTTATCAACTTCAAAGGCGGGGATGTTTATTTTGATTCCCGGTTTCAGGGAATCTCAATTCACAGTTACTTTGTCCCATTGCTTTGGGCCTGTAGTGGCATACACATATGGTAGTGTGCACGCAGCGGAGGAAACAGTCTCACTCACTGAGTACAGGAAGTGAGGAGCAACAGAACAGGCTGACCTCCAATCCTCACAGGTAAACACAACACCCAAGTACCTATGGGAGCATGCACATAGACATAAGCATACACACGCACACACACACACACACACACACACACACACACACAGCACACAGCACACAGCAGCAGCACACATACATAGATGTACACACACACACGCAATCCATTCCTTTTTAGTAAACTTAGTGATTTTATTACCTACCACAATTTGTATCAAAGGGAAAAAATGGAATAATCTACAAGAACTTGGGGTGGGGGAGAGATAGATTAAGTACCCAATTTAATGCCAACATGATTTGAATACTTCTACATCGTGGATGTGACTCTGCTTCAGCGTGGGTGGATAATGAAGGCATAGTCAGGCATGCAGCCAGATCCTGCAACCTTCCAGACCCAAAGAGGACAGTCAAGTAAGGGTTTCAGGACGTGTCGAACAGAAGTGGAGGCCAGGCCTTCAGCAGTGCCCTTACCTGTCCAATGTGAGCCACTGCCTCACTTGTAGGTACACAGCAGCAACCACGTAAAGAGAATGGCTGTGGTGCAAGGGATGGGATCAGGGTCAGGGAAAACAGTGTCACCCTAGGAGGTCCTGTGGTCCTATATGCCCGCAGTACAAAGAGTCATTCTGAAGCCAAATCTGCCACTGAAAGGACTGGTTTTAACAGATTTCCTTTATGCGGTTTAGTCAACACATGTATAGAGTGTATATAAATATCTCACCGCCATTCATCATCTTTTTCCAGTGCCATTTGAAATCTCATGTTTTATGCAACCAGCTATTATGCTAAACCTGGCCAGTTTTGCATTTAGGCAGCAGAGGGAAGTATCATAGCATTGATAGAATAGCGGGATTGTAAATTGCAATCTGGTCAGTGGGAAAAAATATTTTTGAAACATCGTTTTTGTTTTAGTTGCCTTTTAACTCTCTGTTCTTTATACACTAAGACTTAATGAGAGGAAGGTAACCTGAATGCCGCGTTTCATGTTCTTCCTTTCTAAAGTGTAGCAGATTCACAGTGCCAGCCTCAGCACCTGGCAGACAGGTTTTTGTGCAAATCCATTGCATTATTTTAATGGCAAAAAAAAAAATATCCTAACTGGAGATAATCCTTACACTGTTTTCTGGTGAAATAATAGCCTGTGCCTTAGAAATCCCCGCAGGTCACTCCTCTACATTGCGGAGCAGCCGTCAGCTTCTCTGGATAGCCGACACCAAATGCATGGCCATGAGCTCTCCAGATAATAAGCCAATGTGATGTGCGAGGCGCCTGACATTTGAGTGAACTGACTGTGTCTAGGCAGAGCTCACATTTTATCTCTGAGCTGTTTTAGTGTCTGTTGCTGTGGAGAAATTTAGCATTAGGGTCTAAATCCCTAAGACCTGGTGCCTTTGAGAGATTTCTGAAGGCTCAGGTCGCAGCCATATAAATGTGTAGTGACTTTTCCAGTTCCTTTGGAAAAGTCTGACATGAATTCCTTTAAGTTTAGGCTCTTGGAATCTCACATAATACTGTGGGGAGGGTGCCAGATATGCTGTCCCCCAAAAGAGGAACTTGCCATTGTAGAAAGAACAAAAGGGATTTCTTTTTCCCTCTACAATTGCATCATCAGACACCATTTCATTTAATACAGTGAAGTACAAATGTTCCAGACCTGCTTGGATCGACAGGCAAATGAAACTAATGTTTTTCCTGTGGCTGAGTTTACTTTAGACAGAAGAAAATAAATGGACAGTGACAAAAGCTGAAAGTTTTGTTTGATTGGATTAGAGATTCTGCTTCGTGTGCTCTTAAATCCTCTTAACTCTGCTGAAAATGAACAAGGACTTCAAGGAGCTTTGGCATATATGGGTATACCTATTGATTAACATTTAACAATTAAAGCTGAAAGTATTTAAAATATGTACCTATCGATTCATGTTGGGTTATATAAATAGCATAGTTTATTTTTTTAAAAAAAAATAACCTTCCAGACATAAAAATGGTGTGTGTATTGCTTTTTTAAATTGGCTATGTTGTCTACTTTAGTAGGGGCCAGTTCATTTTGATATCTGCTTCTGTGTTAACTCTGCTGTATTAATTTCATGAAACTTGTAGCCTTTAAAAACATTCCCCTAGAAACGTAAAAGGAAACAGAAAGGAAAATTAAATCTCAGAATTATTGAAAAACAGTTTTGCGTAGACAGATGTTGGTTCATTTTGAGTTGCCTGTACTTCTGGATTCTATATAGAGTCCCATGTTTTTATACTGAGCTAATTTTATTTGTTCAGGTGGCCCTTATCTGACGCTTTGTCTCTCTGTCTCCCTTCTAGATTAGGACCTAGAGAAAGATGGTGGAGGCATCTCCTCCACCGTGGAGGAGGAGATGCCTTCTTGCTTGTTCCCTCTAACCCTAACTGCAGCAGAAGTCTGGGTTCTTTTTTTCTCTCTCTAAAGAAGTCTTTGCATATGGACGAAGCTAGAATAAGTATCCAAAGTTTATCTCTAGCAAATGAGAAAGTATGCCTTCTAGAGCCAGAGAGTGGGTCCAGAACTTTCTCACGTAGTCCATTCTTTTTCTGCTGGCATGAAGCTTTTAATTTAGAGGAAGAGAAGACTCAGCTTCACAGCTCCCAGATGCTGCTGACTCAGACTTCCCCTTCTTCCCAGTGACCTCTCAAAGAAGGTCTTTTACTCCTTTCTCCCCTCCTTCCCTCATAACTTACTATCCTTCCACTATGGTCTGCTTTCTGAAAGCTACCAGCGACTATCTTATCACAAAGTCCACTGACATTGTCTCAGTTGTCTCGTTAATGGATCTGTCATATACTACCCTTCTCCAAGTTCATCTTCCAATTCTCGATTAGGTTGCAACACCACGCCACATGTTCCAGTCATCAGAATATAATCTAGCAATAACATTTAATCCTAGAAAACTAAGGCAAGATTTGTGAAAAGATTACCCATAGATAAGAATATTGATTAATCATATAAAGGAATTTTCTAATACTTCATAGTGATTTCTCTAAAAGATTCTAGATCTTTTTTTAGGCTATGCTTAAAAAACACAGCTATCTCACCCCACCAATGGGGCAAATGTTGTAGTAGTTTGAATGTTATTGGCCTCCATAATCTTATAGTAAATTGCACTATTAGGCGGTGTGGCTTTGTTGGAGTATGTAGGCCTTGTTGGAGAAAGTCTGTCAGTGTGGAGGTGGGCTCTGAGGTGTCATATGCTCATGATAATGTCCAGTATCTCAGTTGACTTCCTTTTGCCTGAAAGATGCAAGATTCTCAGCTACTACTCCAGTACCACATCTGCCTGCACACTATCATGCTCCTCACCATGATGATAATGGACTGAACATCTAAAACTGTAAGCAAGCCCCTTCAATTAAATGTTTTCCTAGTAAGAGTTGTCATGGTCCTCGTGTCTCTCCACAGCAATGAAAACAGAAGTTGGTACACAGAGTAGGGTATTGCTGTGATAGTCATGATCATGTTTCTGTTTGGAGTAATATGGATTTTGGGAGTTAGGATTAGGAAGGCATTGGAATGCTTTAAGCACTGCTTAATGGACCATTCTAGTAGGAGCATGGAAGACAGTGGTGCTGAATGTGATTTGATGAACTGTGGGGATCAAGAGGTTTCAGAGGAGAAGAATGTTAGTTTGTGGTATAGAGACTGGTTTTGTTACATTTTGGTGAAGAAAGTAGCTGTCTTTTGCCCTTGTCTGAAGAGTCTGCCTGAGGCTAAAATGAAGAGTTTTGGATTAATTCTATTGGCAAAGAAAATCTCAAAACACCCTGGTATAGATTCTGTTGTATGGTTATACTCTGATGAAGATTTATAATGGAAAGGAACAAGTTGAGAATGGAAAAGTATTTGAAGAGACAAAGAGTACCAGGAAGCAGAATGAGCTAAATTCTGTGTTCAAGGAGATAAACAGATTAAGAAATAGATTAAAGGGAGTGGTGACCTCAGGGCAAGATCCCACCCAGCTAAGTTTCCAACAGTGAAAAAGAATTAAAAAGTTTAGAGTGTAGTGTGGTGTGGTTGCAGAAGCCTTTAATTCCAGCACTGGGAAGGCAGAGGCTAGTTTAAGGCCAACCTGGTCTACAGATGCAGACCCAGGACAGCCAAGCTTAGGCAGTGAAGGTCAAAAACAGACAATTGATGAAGATATAACTGAATGAGGGGCCTATGCTCCAGCTCCAGCAAGCAGCAGAACTTGGCAGCTTCAGTCACATGGTTCTGGCTTTGGAATTAAGGATATAAGAAATGGGTTGTGGAATTAGCCCCCATGCTTAAGGAAAGTCACTGAGGCCAGACGTATCAGGGTTTTCCCTGAATGAAGACCTAGAGAGGCCATTGCATGAAGCTGAGAAGTTAATCTTGGACTGCCTTGGAGGACCTAAGATGTTAGAGATGCCTAATATGTTAGAGTTGTGGGATACCTGCTGAGGAGAACTTCTAACAAGGAGTGGAACCAGCCCAAGAGAAAGAAGTGTGTTGCAGTCAATAAAGCTACATGGAGTTAGAGATCTGAGGAGCGTTTTGACATCAGACACGGAGATGCAGAGTTTGGAATTTGCCCAGCTGTTTTTCGGTCTTGCTTTGATGCAGTGTTTTCTTGCTATGTCCCCTTCTCAATGTTTTAGAATGGTTATGTATATCCTGTGCCATTATATGTTGGAAGTATGTGATCTGCTTTTTGATTTTGGTTTTTACATGTCATTATAGCTAAGAGACTGTATGAATCTCAGAAAAAAACTTTGAACTTTAAACTTTAAAGCATTATTGAGACTGTGGTAAACCATGGGAATTTTGAAGGTGGACTAAATGCATTTTGCATTATGATATTGTTAAAAGCTTATGGGGACCAGAGAGTCAAATGCTCCCTGTCATGATAATAACAGACTGAAACTCTGAAACTATAAGCAAGTCTCCTTAAATGTTTTCTTTGTAAGAGTTGCTGTGGTCATTGTGTGTCTTCACAGCAGTGATAACCCTAACTAAGACAGATGTGAAACAATCTAGTTAAATGTGCTTTCCATCTAGTAGAGTGTGGTTTGGGGTATTCTGGTTGTAGATTGTATTTCCTTCAGTACTTGCTATAGATTAGAGGAAGTTGAGAGCTAAAAGACCAGGCATTCTGATTCAGTTATATCCCCAGTAGAGCATGCATCAAAATGTGAATGTTTCTCTCTTGATTTTCTCCTACATTTTCCTTTTCTGATAACTCTTTTGAATATTTTAAACTGATTCCTTATATTTTATATTTTTTGGTGGTTCTTGATTGCCCAGGCTTCTTGTCTTATCTCTATCTAATTATTAATTTATTTGTCTTTCAACTATTTTTAAAGATTATAATGTAATTCCAAATTTCTCCTTTCCCTTTCCTACTTCCAAAACCTCCCATAACCCCTCTTCCCCCTCTTAACTTTCTTTTAAATTTATGGCCTCTTCTTTCATTAATTGTTATTGAATGCAAATATGTATTGCATAAACATATATATTTAGAAATATATATACATATTCCTAAATGTAACCTGCTCAGTCTGTATAATGTTACTTGCATGTATGCCTTCAGGACATACCATTTGGTAATGGATAACCACTTGGTGTGCTCTTTTTTGGGAAAGGTCATTCCTCCTGTTCTTAGTATATCTTAGTTGCCTACCATAATTCCTTGGGTAGGGTTAATACCTTATGAGCTTGTCTCCACCTACTTGACATTTCTGTTATTGCTGTCCTTGTTCAGCCCATGTTTGGTCAGTCATGTTGCTAAGACTTTACGGGTATAGCTTCTGATATTACTAGAAGACACAGTGTCACAGCAAACTTTCTGATCCTCCAGGTCCTGCAATCTTTCTGCCTCCTCTTCAGCAATGTTCCCTGAGCATTAAATGTGGGAGTATTTTGTAAATGCATCCATTGTTGATAAATTAATCTCCTAAAAGTAAAAATAGTTTATATTTTTTCTTCCTAAAAGACAAAGTAGCTTAGATTCCTCTACCTGCCTTGAATCTGTTCTTCATCCACAAATCAGTGAAAATTCAAAATAACTTGGTAAATACCTTTTGAGATATAAAGGTAAATTCTAGGATAGCCTGTAGAACACTCAACACAATGTAAACTATGATATATGGCCCAGTGTGTGATATACCAAAGGGTTACATGGCTAGATTTCATTCAAGTTGAAATGTTCTACTGAAATTCTTACGGCATTGCAAATATTTTTATTCAGCGTTGAACTAGATTAAAAAGCCACTTGGATCTTCCAGGTTAGATAACAGAGAGGATGGAACTTATTTCTCTTATAGCAAGGGCTTTCCCACCAATGTAAAATAGAAGCTGTACAAGGTAGAGTTAACCATAGGCAGTTCCTTCAGTCTGGTAACCGCGCTTGGGGTGACAAACTCCTGCATCACGGGCAATCAAAAGGAGAGAAGCAAAGACAGATAGTAGCTGGTGTTGGGTGATGTCTGTACATGGGAAAGCAGCTGCACCATGCTTGTTTTCTACATGATGAGTGCTTTGGAAGTGCTGCTGGGAGCCTCCAAACACTGGATTAATATTTCATGAGTGTTGATGTTATATGGGAACTTTTAGTGTTCCACTTAAAATTTTACCGATGAACTACTGCTAAAACAAGCAAACAAATGTATTTTTTTAAAGGACTCATGAAAACAGAAAATCTATAGCCTTTAGAGTCTTACAGAGCTGGTTTCATTGCAGGCTCTGAGTGTAAACTCCATCTTCGGTCTCTTAACCTCCCTTAGGCTGCATTTGCTCATCTATAAAATTCAGTGCTTATCTTCTGCGATGAATGGAGTTGCTGATTTTGTCAAAATACAGTAGGACATTCATCTGTAGTTTCACTTTCCATGCTTTTAGTTACTCATGGTCAATCATCATGTGAAAACAGTACATACAAAGTTCCCCAAACAAAGCAACTCTTAAGTTCCGTGTTGTATATTATTCCGAGTTGTGCGATGCGATCTCATGAAGAACCACAGAGTTTATTCCAGGAAGGAATTTATCCCTTTGTTCAGTGCATACGTGCTGCATATACTACGTATTTGCTGTTCGCTTAGTAGCATCCTGAGTTATGAGACTGACTAACATAGTACTCATCTTCAACTAACCTTTAATTTACTTAAAAGATGACCCCACTTTCAAAAGTAACAATGATGGTCATTTAGATATGCAAAAGAGAAGCCATAGCATGAAAAACCTTCAACTGAAAAGGGGCATGTTCACCCCACTTAATCAGAAGAGCTGCAGGGAATTTCAGTGAAATGACTGTGGGTTCAGTACTGTGTGTAGTTTCAGGTGTGCTGTGGGGATCTGGAACCATACTGTCCTTCCATGAGGAGGGCCAGCTGACACAAACACCCAGTGTGTACTGAAGATTGGCTCACTGCCAGTCCTTGTAGTGCTACCCACCCTGTCATCATTGAAAGCCGTGCGAAGCAATACTCTTATTATGAATGCATCTCACGACCAGAAGAATCCAGATTTCTTCTGGTCACGTTAGATATGGAAGCCTCAGAAAGTATGAACACAAATCTGTCAAAGGTTTATAATTGTAAGATTTAAAAACTAAAATATAATTGTCCTTCAATCATCTGGAGTTAAACTGCAGTTATTTTTCTAAAAATAAGAGGAGAAATGTCCTTTCTTTAAAACCGGACTCATAAACTGTAGATAACATGGTGACACCCAATACATCTGCCCCTGTGACCTTCAGACCTCCTTAGGATGAAGAGATACTTCACCCTGTCCCTTACACTAGAACTTTCTTAGACATCTGAGCATGACTTTTTTTTCAAAGTCTGGTTTTTTTTCAGGTGTTTGCAATCATACTTTGGACAAAACAATAAATTTATCCAATAACCTTCTGTCTTAGAATGACACCTGCAACAGGGCAGCCTTGCTGCATAGCTTATACACCAACATGGCCAGGCTCACTGCCCAGACTCTCCCAAGCTGTATGCCCTTTCTCCTGAAGCTCTGCTACTCTCTATTTGACTTTGGAACCACAGCTTTCTGTCACATTGCTTCTGTAAGAAGGGTATGTTCTATCTAACATACAGCTCTGTTAGCTCTTAAGACCAGGTATTACCAGCTTATATCATCAGATGCTTCCTGTGCCTCCTGCTGAGGAGTTTCTTGGACAAGTGACACATGTTTGTTAAGGAAATTTCTTTCCTCTAGCATATATGTGTATACACAAACACACACACACACACACACACACACACACACCCTGGAAGGCAACTTCAGCTGCTATTTTGAAGCTATTGCTCTTCATCCTTTTTCAATATCTTAATCCAGTGTTTTTCAAGATGTGGTCTGGGAACCACCGGCAGTTCATGTGATTCTTTTAAGAATTTCATGGGTTAAGAATATTTCCGTGAGAATTCTAATAGATTGTTTATCTTTGGCACGGTTTTGTTATCGGCACTGAAGGAACAAACACAATGTCAGATTAAACTACTGTCTCCTCAATCCAAATCAAGAGAGGGCACTTAATCACCTGTTCTGGTGTTCTGTAGAAACACTTACTGACAGAAAAGGCAAAGAGAGTCATGTTTCCTTTATCAGGTTGGGGACGGGACTCAATGAAAGAATATATGCCTAGCATGTGCAAGACCTGAGATTAAACCCCAGTGTACTACAGGGAAAAAAACCCCTATCTTTAGACATCAAAATATACTGATTTTACTAAACGTAATAATGCATCTTCTATATACTCTCTGTAGCAAATTAGATCATATGCAAAAGAAATGTTTCTTTTTTCTCTATTTTTCTTTTACTGAAAATGGATTTCTTTTCATACAATATATTCTGATTACAATTTCCCTTCCCCTAGCTTCTCAGAGATACTCCCCACCTCCCCTCCCATCCCGATCCACATCCTTTCTGTCCCTCGTTAGAATAGTTAGGAAACAAACAGGCATCTAAATAATAATAAAATAAGATAAAAGAAAAACAAGCAAACAAGAATAGGACAAAGTAAACAAGAAAAGGGGTCAAATAAAAAATACAAGCCACACATATAGATGCAGAGACAAACATGTTCCTACACACAGGAGTCCCATCAAAGCACAAAAACAGAAGCAACAATACATATGCAAAGGACCTGTAAGATTTTTTTTTTTAAAGAAATGCCTGAACAAGCATGAGAGAAAGAAGCTCCAGAGATGCTACTGGCTCATTTTGTGCTGGTATCTGCTGCAGGTCATAGGGTCTGCCCTTAAGATTGACTTACAGAAAAGGAGGCACAAAGATCATAAGAGCCAGAGGGATGGAGGTACCACGGAAACAAAGCTTTCTAAATACAGCAGGACAGGATGGGTGTAGATATGAACTCACAGAGATGGAGGCATCTTGTACAGGGCCTGCACTGCACCCAATGAGTCCCCAGTGCAGAGAGGAAAAGTGAATAAAAGAAATGTTTCTATTTCATATAGAAGTACGAAGGAAAAGAGTTTACTTATAAAATCAATTAGCTATGTTTCAAAGAACATGATATTCACTTGAAAAAACACCTGATAGATAAGTCATGGATGTTTGTCAAACGTTTTCATACGACTGAATGAAAATGGCTGTCACTTTGAGGTGAACTCAAATCGGCTGTCAGGAATAACATTTGAACTTTTAAGCAATAATTAGAACTTTGACTTAATGTCTATCAGTCACATGATGATACTGAGCTCTTCCAGACATGGAAATGTAGAATTTAGATTCTTGGAAATACTAAAAATATGCTTCTTGATAACATGTAAAACATATGGAAGACTCTCAAGCCCAGTGATCTTGCAATTTCCAAATGATCAATGTTTGACTTCATGAAATCATGAGTTGTAATGTATTTATTTTAAAACGTATGCAAGCTACATTCATGGATTTTGATGCAGCAAACTACAAAAACTTCAGTCTTAGAATTGTAACTGCGTAACAGTCTTTAAGAATTCAGCAAGTTTTAACTTGCTGAATTTTCAACAGTGTCAGAAAGATATATTTATTTTTATTGAAAATCAGTTATTAAATTATTAACATGATCATAAATTTTTCTGCTCCTGCTTTTCTTATCCCTCAACTCCACCTAGATCCTCCCTACCCAATTCCATGCCCTTACTTCATGCATCAAAATGAAGTCAAAATGAACTATAGTCAATATAAAAAATAAAAATAAAAAACTGCTAGAAGAGAGCATAAGACACAATATTTATTACTCTTAGGTAGAATTTTGTTTCTTTGATTTTTTTTTAACTATTGTGTTGGGGAACCCAGGGCACCACACCTGCCAAGCAAGCATTCTCCTGCCCATGTTACATCTTCAATCCCTTGATGATTTCTTAAATCAGATACCAGAGCACAATTCATCTTCAAAACCATGATGGGCTGAACTTTATCAACAGAACAATGTCTGTACTCCTCCAAAAACAAGTAAGCAAATATAAGAAAATATATTTGAAATGCAGTACCAACAACCACACTATATCAACATTTCTCCAAGCCTGATCCACAAGAGGACTCCAGTGAGGAAGGATGCTTTCTACCAAGTCTGGCAACCTGAATTCAATCTCTGGGATCCACATGATATAAAGTGGGAACTGACTCCTAAAGATTATCTTCTGGGCTTGGTGGGACACAGGTACACACACACACATATAAATAGATGTAGTACAACTTAATATCTTTCCAATCTCAAAAATAATTTTAAAACACCAAAATAAAAGAATGAGCAAACTAGTATATCAGATCCTTCATCCAATAAAATACACACAAATCAAATTATCATATGAAAAATTCCCCAAATTATTAGTCATTAGGGAAATGTAAATTAAAAGCATGAGTTACTAAATCATACTTATTAAAGTGGTTACATTTTTAATTAAAAAGTAAAAGCAATATTCCAAAGTAGCAGGAAGTAGTCAAAGTAAATGAGATGCATATATCAGAATACAAATTAGTACAGCAATTTGAAATGGTTTGATACTCTAGTAAAGTTTAATATACAGCTATCAATAGAACCCAGCCATTCTACTTGAAGGTATTTACTTATTTTAGTCAAAAATCTTGTAGTCACAGAGGAGCCTATATATAAATATTACCAGTAGCTTTATTAATAATCAAGACCCAGAATTACCCAAATATCCATGAACTGATGAATCATTAAATTGTGATTAAATCTCTCACAAAAAAATATTACTGAACAATCAAAAACAGTAACAGGGTATAACAAAGTGAGTGACTAATATATTATGCTGGGAAAGAAACTGCTTTAATAAGGGTACGGTTCCATTTATATGTTTTCAGTTCTTTGAGATTCTGAAAAATGTGAAACTATGGATGGAAAAAAAAACTAGAGTAGAAAGAACTGTTGACTAGAAAGAGAACAGAAGCTATAGAGAGGGACAGAATTCTTCTGCCTGTTGTCCAGAGCATTGCATGCCACAGTTCACAGATTTATTCCTTTCAAAATGATTACTTGGGCATGATTTGCATAGAAAGAATAAAGCTTATTTTAAATTACACAGTTTAAGTATGAATGTATGTGTAGGCACCACACGCATTACCGAAGGAGGCCAGGACAGGGTGACAGGGCCCCTGGAATTGGAGTTAAGGGTGTTGGGGAGACACCAACTGGAATCAAACCTAAGTCCTGTGTAAAAGCATCAAAATATTTTTTTAAAAAAAAGTGATTATCAAAATAACCACTGAGCCATCTCTCAGTCCCAGGAACAAGATGTATTTTAGAGAAAGGAGTAAAATAGAAGAAAGACTCAAATCCAAGAAAGACTCAAATCCTCCTTAGTTACTGCCAACACAAATACCTAAGAATGTAGTGTTCATTTGTGGGAAAGACTAAAATCAGAAGCTGTGTCCAAACTGAGCAAGCCAGCCATGGGTAAGCTGGCTGCACAACTGGGACTACAAGACATGCTTGTGAAAACATAATGGAGAAAGGAAACTTCCCTACTCACATTGTTAGTTGGTTTCTCTTTGAAAACTCTAAACCTTTGAAGCCTAACAAAGCACAACTAACAGGTCTTTCAAAAATGGGCATGGGGAACAGAAATTGATGGGAGAGAAGGAAGGGGAAAGAAAGAGGACTTTTGTAGTATGTAGCCAGTCTTCCTATTTACACCATCTCCTAAAAACTCTTCTTCCTTCATGAAGTCACTCAAGGAGTATTCTCCACTGAGTACACATATGCCAAGTAACTGTGTAGACACACCTGTACTACTGTCCTGACTACCCAACACTTACTCTCTCTGGTTTATTTTAGGTACAGATCTTATAATAGCTAGTAATCAAGTTTGTGTAAGTTTTGATGTATATTACTGAATACAGCATCATGGAAAGACAAGCCACTCAAACTATTTGAGTTGTCTCTTTCTAGGAAGGACGATCATGTAGCCAAGCATGGATTCAAAGTAACTCTATAGGGCTATGGGTGGCCTTGATCTCCTGTAAGGCTTAGGATGCCTCCACCTCTGACCTCCCCCTCCCCCTCCCAAATATTGAGATTACAGGCCTGATCACCAACCATAGCCTGCAAAGTACTTATGAATAAAATGATAATGTACACAAAACAGCCATAATTGAATTTCCTATATTGTAGTTTCTTCATCTGTCCTCTCTCTCTTTTCCACAAATTGCTTTTACAAAGATTTTTTTCATAATATATGAAAATCTATTATTATTTTAAAAATTGTTTGCAAGTATCTAGAATTTGGGGGGAAATTAACAAAGTTTTTAGAAATCTGAGGTCTGAGTTCATAGTTTTATAGTAATGACCTGAAGCTGAGTCACGACACATAGAATACCTTTGGATTGCCTATTTCCTAACTTGGGCCACACCTTCAGATGATACGCCAGATTCTAAAACTGAAGTTATAAGACAGCTCAAGATATGAAATCCACCTTCAATTATATATTCTAATAATTGTGTGAGCAGCAGCAGGTTACTTGGGTCTTGAGGGCTGTATATCCTTCTCAAGAAAGCGAGCCCAGAGAACGCAGAGGTGCTTGCAATTTGGGTTTGTAATGGAGCTCTTGATTCTATTACATGCATCACAGAGTTTCTGGTGTACCCCCCGCTGAAAGCTCCGCTAAAATAAGCCGCAGGGACCAGGAGGGATTGATAATTTATCTGAAATAATGTTATTCCGGTGCCTTAGTCCATCTGTGCAACCTCTGGAAAATTTTTCCTATCTTAACTTATAATAAAAAAATATTGTTCACAATTGGAAGAATCTACTTTGGTGGGCTTTTGGGGTATTTTTCTGTCACAGTGAACACTATATCAGATTTACTAATGCTCTCTTTACAGTGATTTGTTTTATTTGTCTGTCTATGGAATAAGTGAGCTTACTCATATATAATCATTTTAGAGCAGAAGACAAGCTCACGAGCCAGAGAAATGTATACAAAGGTAGTTGAATACCACATGCAGAAAACACCTGTGTTTTCACAGAGTCCAAGTAGCTTTCGGAGTGTTTTCTTTGTTCTTGTTCAGGAAGAACACACACTGGGGAACTCCTTCTATTTGGAGTCCTCTGTTTGAAAGTTCAGTAAGTGAGTTTTCTGGTTAACAGGCTGATAATGTCAGTATTGCCCCAAACTATTTTCCTTCTTTTCCCAGAAGGAAATATTGTGGTATTTGTTAAATGATATATTTCTGAGCAGAAAAGTCTTTGGACACAACTTAAACATTTCTTGATTGTCAGAGGAGTAACTATTAATTAGCAGAGTAACTAATATGATATATATGTCTCAATTGAAAAAAACATTACAGTGAGAGGTATTAGAAAATTACATCCTCCCTAACAGTACTATGATAATAGGAATTTTTTTAATATTGCTGATATGCAGCAAGCACTCTCCTCCCCTCTTTCCTCCCTGCTTCCTCCCTGCCTGTAGATTGTCAACTGCCACTTCCACCTACCTTACTTACAATGTCAATTTCTGTCCATTCTTTTCTATTTTGCTGTTGCCCTTTGCCACAATCCGTGAGTTAGAAAATCGAAATGGCAAACTAGTCAATAATTATATGCTAAATAATAGCACCCAGATTCTTCCCTGAGGCCCTAAGGCCATGCTTCAGTGCTGAGGTTTTGTGACAACTGTCTCTCTGCCTTGGGTTCTGCCTCCCATCTGTGTCAGGACCTTGTCGTGATGAACTGGACTTGTCAGGAACTTGCACTTTGGGTGGAAGCATGTTGACTTCAATGGGGGATTTTGAAATGCATTTTATAAAGAGACTATTTAACAAAAATTTCCACAGTCCTGCATTTTCTCACAACTGCAAGAAAACATATGAAATGGTGATACTACTGTGCCTCATTCAGGACTGACTCTATCAGAGAGAGACAGGGATCTCAGAAACAAGGGCATGTGACAAGCAGAGATATGAAAGAAATAGGGAGATTGCCTTCACTGTGCTATTGAGACCAGTAGTCATGAGGGACCTTATGCAGTGCCCCATGCTTGAAGAGGAACTTGGGTTGTATTTCCAAGGGCACAAGAAAGAGTGGGAAGTTAAGTTAGAGAGGAAATCCAAATCTGGAGTGATTCTTATTCATGAAGCAGGTACTGACATGGGTTCTTCTAAACCAGACTTATCTGTGGTTTCATTTGGAAGGTGGGATAGATGTTGAAGATCTGAGTTACAACTGCTATCATCTCAAGGAAGATAGATAGCAAAGCCGACCAAAGTTTTCATACTCTAGAAAAAGGAAGTAGTGTTGTAAACTGGCAACTGGAGTACCTTAAGGGAAGTTGGAAAGACCCTGTATGCCTAAGTGGATTTATGGGATATGAACAGAGAATAATAATCCCTCAGGGAAATACATGGTTCTTCGGTTCTTCCATTTTGTGAATGGGATGCTTATATGTTGGCAACAAGCAGGGGACAGAATGCCTGCTTTGATCCTTTTGAGTGACCTGGTAAATCTGAGCATGGATCGTGGCCATTTTTGACAACTTCCCTAGTAGAAACTGGTGAAGTTCCAGAAAAGTTTCCAAGATCCTTAGTGTCCTACACTGGAATAGACCATCATTATAATGAGAGCCTTGGAAGTAGCCCACAGTCTACTTATAAGTAAAGTCTTGGTAACTTAGGCAGTTATGATTGTGATAAGAAACTGGGAAGATAGAAGTATCCACGTGGTAGACAGCAATAGAAATCTTCTGAAGTGTGTGAGGAGGAGAGGGAAAAAAAGAGGTAAGAATGTCAGGAAGATGAAATGGTGAGAATCTGCGAGACTCACACTTGTCAGCAAGCCAAGACATCCTTCGGAGCTTCAGAGCCAATACCTCTTCTTTCCCACCCCATCCCCATTCTTTCACTAAGATTAGCTTACCCGGTCTTCTTTTTTTTTCATGCCAACACTTCGCAGTGCCCACTGCCAATGACTGTCTGCCTCTCTTTTGCACCAAAGTAATCCCAGAAGCTTTTGCTGTTACTGCTGCTTTTGATGCAATTGGTGTGGGGTACAGCAGTTAACATGATAAATACCCAAATGGAAAAGGCATTTTTCCAGTTCTTTCCCTCCCATTTTACAAGTTTGTGTTCAGCAGCTGGTCCACATATTCTACATAGGGTGCTCTGCCAGGTTCTCGAGAAGAAAAAGGACTAGTGATTCCAATGTCTTAAGAACTTGTAGTCTAGACTAGAGATGTAGACAGGATCACAACAAAGATAATTGATATCACAAGTAAAGAACATTACAGGTGTGACAACTGTCAAGAAAATGAAGCAGAAGATGGGGGATGTGCTCACAGAAAAGGAATGACTCAGCTAAAAATGTAACCTACCAACACCTTTATCACTTATTCTGAAACTTACAACACAGGGAGTCATGTGTGTAGGCAACACACTTCTGCAAGATTCCCCAAAGTTGTATCTGAGACAAACTTAGCATGTAGGAGAGCAACTGGAGAGGGCCAGTGTAGGCGGAGGCTGCTTGTTTGTTTCCTGGCTGCCCAGACCCAAAATAATCACATAGAAACTGTATTAATTAAAACACTGCTTGGCCAATCACTTAGGTATACTGCCAGCTAGCTCCTATATCTTAAACTAACCCATTTCTATTATTTTATATTTTACCAAAGCTTGTGGTTTACCAGCAAGGTTCTAGCAGGCTCCGGTGGCTGTCTTTCTCCTTAAGCAGCTACATGGCATCTCTCTGACTCAGCCTTCTTTTCCTCTGTATTTCTGCTTTGAATTTTCTGCCTGGCTTTTCTCTGTTAAGCCCTTGGCCAAAAGCAGCTTCTTTCTTAACCAATGGCAATAAAACATATTCACAGTATACAGAGGGGAATTCCACATCAGGCCAACTTCCAGAACAACATGTCCTCTGAGGGAACTAAGAAAGAGAAGCGCAAGAAAATTACTGAGCAATGACTTGATATCAGGAAAAGGCTTAATCTCTTAAGAAATTATATCTTAGAATGTTAGTAATCTCTGCGTGAGCCACTTAGCTAAGGAGAAGTAAACTCTAAGGTTAGGTCTTGATGGATAAAAAAGTAATTCACTTTCCACGAAAATAACCTTTCCTTTTTTACAGAAAATACCTGAGAACTAAGACTGTATTATTTACTCAACTTTGATGAAGTTGAAGAGAGGTACTTTAATAAGGATGTCCTTGACTGTGTCCTAGAGAGAACCCTGGAGCCTGATGGTGATTGTGTTCATTAATAGTTAGAGAAAGACAAAATAAAAGTAACAATAAAAGTACTTTAGGAACTAGCCCTTTCTCATAATTTCCCCTCATTAGTTTTATGTATTCATGTACATTATATTTTTTTCAGTAGCATCTATTGCACAACAGAAAATGTTTCAGTGGAGATTTATATTAATACATGACTTTGTAATTTGCGGAAAGCAGAACTCAAGGAATCCTCTGGCCCTAGGTATGTACAGGCTTTTATTTGAACGATAATAGTGTAAGCTTTTATGATTGTTTTGATTCCTAACACATAGCTGTTGGAAGTCCATACACACTCTGTGATGAAAGGTAGAGTTTATATGAGCTATACACTTTGGAGACCTCTGTTTTAGGCAATTCAAAGAGACCAAATTCACATTCTCCATTTATTCTGAGATAAGAACTACAGAAGCAATAAAAATCATGCACACTTGGCTCCAAACAATACCATCAATATGCTGCTCTTAAAATATAGTGGTTGATTTTGCTTCCAAATGGCTATGTACATTTAGATGGGTTTCTCTGCTTTGGTTTTTTCTCTTTGAGAAACAGTAACATGATACTTACATAAAATGCTTAGACAAAAGCTGAAATGCAGCAGAATTCCAAGAATGCTAGATGATATGGTTGCTTGTAACTTCAGGACAGCTATTTCTCCAGTGAGATCCAAAATATAGTTCCCTTCAAAGACAACAAATGCCTCACATTCAATTAACAAACCCGTGTAATTTTCCTATGATGACACCTTCCTGCTACTGTTCTTTCTCAACATCCTCTTTTCTGTGTACCCTAAACCCCTTGTTCCAGTTTATCTGAACACTTCTAAATGTTCAGTTTCCCCCCAAAACAATCCACTGACCCTCCACTTTTGATGGTATTGCCATGTAGCCTTACTTTAGGGGTGATGCTTTCTGTGTAGCCATGTGAAGAAGATAAGGTTTATTTGTTTTGTGTTTGTGCCTAACCTTCAGAATGATAAAAAGGAAATGAATGACAAGATTTTTCTTTGCTTAGTCTTTGTACCCAATTCTTTCTGCTTCTTACCTCAAAGTTAGTTTTTATAGATATTATTTCTTCTGACTGTATCATTCTTCACAAATCCTAATTTTTGACATCTCAAGATGGATTTTTCAGGCTTTCTAATTCAGTAGTTCTCAACCTTCTTAATGCAGTGACCCTTTAATATAGTTCCTCACTTTTATGGGGACCCTGCCCACACACACACCATAAAATTATCTTCATGACTATTACCTAACTATAATTTTGCTACTGTTATGAACTGTAATGTAAATATCTGTGTGTCGAGATCATGTTAGGTGACCCCTGTGAAAGGTTCACTTGACCTCCAGGTTGAGAACCACTGCTTTAATTAGTTTGAGGACAGGAAGTTGTTACCGGCAGAGAAGACAGAAGGAATGGGTTTCTTCACAATTCCCCCAGAAGTCTGAAGTTCTTACGGTATGTGTGAAGATGGGAAAGGTACCTTCTAGTGGTGCAAAGAGGAGAAAGAAGGTTAACTTTTATCAACAACTCTGGAAGTGAGACACGCCGGGTTTCAAAACGAGTAAGAAACTAGAGATGGAGAAAATTTTTCCCTTTCCAGTCCCAGGAAAGAAGGGGAATGGACACAAACAGTGCCGTGGAGCTGCTGCTAAAGAGGAATAAATGCAGCAACTGATGGTAAAGGGCTCGGTGACGTGGAAGGCAGAAGCATCTTTTAACAGTAGTGGAAAATGGCTATGCTGGAAGAGACAGCTAATAGTTTACAATAAAAACAGAATGAAAGAGATGTCTAGGTTAAAGTAAGATTTTTTGATGACCCTGAGGTTCCCACTAAAACCAGAAACCACAAGTCCGTGGACGCTTGTTCTCACTCAGTCAGCAGTTGCTTAGCATGAATTTCCCGACTGCGAAAGCCAGGTTGTTGTTCAGAGGCTTTGCCTAGATTCTTCCCTTCATACTTCTCACATTCGGCTGAACACAGAATCATGAGCCTGAACTCTTTAGCACCATTTCAGTGACGGTTCCAAGCCTCCTCTCTGGACACAGCCACGGACTCTGCCCTCACTGTCCCCCTGAACTGTCATCACAGGAACTGATTCTTAATGCCCTCACATCCCACAGTTGCTGAGTCCAAGTCAGAAGGTATGAGAGGATGGCTGGCCTGGTGTCCCGCAGTCCAATCAGACAGAGCGAATGCTCTGCTACTTAACCCATTGTTCTAGTGGGATGTTAGACTGGATTCAGTCCATTTACTGTCTTTCAAAGGAAAGACAGTGTGGTTTGGTCAGTATTTTGATTCAAAGGCCTATCACATACACTAACATCCACAGGCACACCTAGAACGAACATTTAGCCAAATATCTGAGTAATGTCACCTAGTCAGGTTGACACATGATATTAACCATCATATCACCCACAACCATATACTGAAAAATGAAGAGAATTTATCATCCTACACTAAAAACTTATAGATTAAAATGACTGACTCTCAATTTAATCAAACAAGTTGTTAAGGAATCTATGAAAAATTTAGATATACCGACACTAAGATATTATTGTTTTAATCTGAAACTCAAATTTAATTAAGCACCCTTTATTGTTGTTGACAAACCTACTTCTTTTTCCTATACCTGAAAGTAGACAGAATTGCTATCCTCACCATTTAACAGCCTCCCTATCAAAAATAAATTGTCTGATTTTACTTGTTGCGAAGGAAAGGTGTGAGGGATTGCAATCAGTGATGTGTATCATTCATTTATCATGTTAACACTTCCAAAGCTTTAGGATGATGTCACTATACCGCTATATCACCCCTGGAACTTCAAGATACGTTTGCTAACTGGACTTAGGAGTAAAAGCACAGAACTTTAATTCTGCCTTCTATTAACCCTGAACAAATGATTTGAGTTCATATATCACAGGAGTTTTGAGTTGTAAAGAATATTAGGGATCATCACTTGATTAAAACTACTGCATGCTTCTAAATGAAAATTTTGATGGCTTTAAATAAGGGAAGCTATTTGGCTGATCATTCCGTTCTGCTGCGTGACATTCAATAAAGCGGAACATCTAAGTCTTTGTAAAACAGCTCTAACCAGCTGTCAAGTACGACTTTTTAAACCTGTCAAACAGTCATTAGTTCTCCCTTCTTCAAACATCTAACTTTGAAGCTGTCTAGCCTTTTCTTGAGGAAGTTCTTAGCAGAACTTTATTTCATAAAATATTATCTAGAGAGAATAGGATTTTTTCTATTCATAAGTCTGCCTTATCAACCATAGTTGGAACCTTTTTAATTATTACTTTTCTAAGAGAAGATAGTTGCTAATCTCGCTGACACAGACTGTCAATTGGTAGCATTGACTATAGTTGAGTGTGGAAATTGTGAGTGACTTCCTCTCATAAAGGATCAAGAGCAGGAATTCTTTCGTGTTTTGTTTTGGTTTTTTATTATGACTCATAAAACCGTCAACTCTACTTCCCTTCATGTGTGAATAAACCTTGGAACAGTCTGGAAATTTAAAATACACCAGAAGAGAAATCTTTATTGGAATCTTTTCCCTTTGTGATTATTACCCCCTCACTAGGACTGCTCTTGATGCAGACTAAAAGCAGTAACGGCAAAGGTCACGGGGTTCCTGCTGGATTTCAACATCACATACACCCTTGTTTCATTGCCCAGAGCAAGTTCACAGCCAACCTGACATTAACAAGATTGTAACGCCTCACTTGGGAAAGCACCAAGACAGAGGGATAAACTCAATAGAGAACTACTGATTTGAGAGGGCATGGAGATGTGACCGGGAAATAATGTCACCAATGAAACTAAGCAAACCAAAGCAATTAAGAATAAGCCGTATTACCAAGATCAGTAGCTGATCACCAAATCATGACTGGAACATGCCCTCCTCATTGTATGCTTATAGACTGTTTATCTGAAGTTGGATTCCTTTTATGGAGATATATATATATATATATATATATATATATATATATATATATATATATATATATATCATCCTGATGACCATAGTACCTCAATTTCTTTCCTTGAACTCCATCCTCTAACCTACTTGCTTAGGAAAAGCATATCAAATATTTGTAGAATCATGTCCAGTTGACTCATATTAAAAATCACAGGCTATTATAGTATCTATTATAGTATCATTTACAATCTCTTTTCATACAGTCCAGTATCCCATTGTAATTCTTTTTAGCACCTAATACCTCATCAGAGAAGACAAACAGCCTTGTGCCAAGAGAATCACTTCTTGGAAAACCTAGTGATTTCTGTATGAGCAATTATTATCAAACTGCTATTGTCCTAGCTCTTCACCAAACCACTTCAGACCTAGAAGTTTAATTTGACATTTTAAGTCTCAATATAAACAGAAATAAATAAAAATTTGAGAAAAGAAGATGTAAAGAATTAAAGAAAACTGAGGATAAGCAATGCACGAGTTGGTGTGTGAAAAATAACTGGTTCTTAAACATGGCATTCTTTATTATAACAAAACTCTATTCCTCCAATTACTGTGAGTTTCCATTTTTTACTGTTTGTTGATTTTAAAGATGCATATGCTGTGTTTTGATTATGTCCATCGACACTCCCTTCCTTCCAGGTTCTTCCATTTCTCCACACCATGATTCCCTCCAAATTTCATGTACATTTTTGTTAAACCAGTGAGTCCACTTGGTGCTTCACCTAATGCGCATGGCTATAGAGCCATCTGCTTGAGCAGAGGTCACCTCTCAGGGCCACATTCCCTGAAGAAAAGTGATGCTTCTTCCCCTAGCAGTCATCAATTGCCTGTTCCTCCTCAGCTAGGAGCGAGATTTGGTGACTCTTTTCATCCTGGGGCTTAGTATATTGTTATTGTTGTTGTTGGTTTGGTTTTTATTTGTTTTTCGAGACAGGGTTTCTTTGTGTAGCTTTGGCGTTTGCCCTAGAAATTGCTCTGTAGGCTAGACTGGCCTCAAACTCAAAGAGATCTGCCTGTCTCTGCCTCCCGAGTGCTGGGATTGAATATGTGCATCACAACCATGCAGTTCATTCCAGAGTCAGTCGTCCTGGGGTTTTGTTTGGCTTGTTCTTCTGCAAGTCTTGTGTATGCAGTTATGGCGACCATGAATCCATGTATAAAAAAACTCCCCTAATGTATCTGTAAAACATTGTTTCACTGTAGTAATTCACTACCCCTGGCACTAAAGTCTTTTAACTTCCTCTTCTGTGATGATCCCTGAAAAGGAAGGAGTTTGATACTGAGGCCTCATTCAGACCTGAACACTCTCCAATGACAGATACTTAATTGTAATAAGTCATTATTTGGTGTTAGAGGTCCTTCTATCTATGTGTTGCTTTTATTGGTTAATGAATAAAGAAACTGGCTTGGCCTATAGAAAGGTAGAACTTAGTTAGGCAGGGAAAGCTAGGCTGAATGCTGGGAGAAAGAAGGCAGAGTCAGAGCGAAGTCACATAGCCCCACCAGAGACAGACGCTTGACAGAGCTTTACCCAGTAAACCACAGCCATGTGGCAATGCACAGATTAATGGAGATGAGTTAAATTAATATGTAAGAGTTAGCCAATAAGAAGCTAGAGCTAATAGGCCAAACAGTTGATTTAATTAATACAGTTTCTGTGTGGTTATTTCGTGTCTGAGCTGCCAAGCGACCAGAAAGACCAAGCGGTCTTCTTACAACAATTATTGTTTCGTTAATTTCTTGCTTGAGCCATAAATCCATGGTTCAAAAAGATTGCAAGATGCTGATTTTCTAAGAAATGCCTTCCATTTCTGTGTATGCAGGCAGAGCATTGAACTTTGTGCCTCTGGTGCCCTTAAAAAGGAGAGTATCTGAAAATGATGGCTACTTCTGTGAGTGAAAAATAGGACGAAAGCATTTTAAATGCCACTTTTGTAAAAGGGCCTCATTGCTCTTCTGTTAATGTCATTGAATTGTTTAGAAATTGTCTGCCATGCACCAGGTAACTTGCTCGTGCAATCCAGAGGAATCATGGTCATAAATAACAAGAAGTTTAGTGGTGTTTAATTTGCATTTCAATAAACAAACCCTGCCTAAAGGTCAGAGAGTAAAACAGCCCCACTGGTAAGCCTTACAAACCAGGCAGTAGTTGCATACACCTTTAATCCCAGTAGCCACACTAGTTTACCATAGGAACCAGGCAGTAGTGGTACACACCTTTAATCCCAGCCCTAGAGAGGATTATAAAATGGGAGGAGACAGCTCTCAGGTTCAGTCTTACTCTGAGATTCCTGGAGGCAGGATCGCCATTTCGGACAGAGGGAGAGATAAAAGTTTCTGAACTTCAGGTTAAACTCCAATATCTGTCTCTGGGTTTTTATTAATCATGCATCTACAAAGATGCATCTATCTACCCTGTTACTTCAGCCCTGCGTCACCTACAGTGATATCATTTGAGACCAGTCATATCATTTGGCTGTGATGAACTACAATTCAAAGTTTGAGGAGATGTAAATCATGTTTTTTCTGGGTCTGAGATTTTGACTAAATAATAAATGGTCCAGAGGATCAGGTAATTTCGCAACATGGCTTTTCAATCTTATGTTGGTTAAGGTTTCCTGAATTTCATTATCTTGGTGCAGGGGCATAAGAGAAGAAGGTCTTGGTCACTGATTGAGGGAGAGCAATGCTATGGTGAGTAGAAGACCATGGCAATATCCACTGAGCAAACCAGGCAGCCGTGACAGCACTGTGCAGCATCTCCAGGTGCCGCTCATGGAAAGATGGACGGCAGAGCTGTGTGTGGAACTCACAAGAGCACCGAGTCTTTAAAGGCTGACACCCAGCTAGATTCTAAATGTTATCCCTGGAAACAGCTATTTTTCAAGGAAACTTGTAAAAGTACCTGAAGCTATGGCATATTCATGCGCTGTTCCAGTGTAAAGGCAGTCAACCTGATTAAACCTAAGTTTTACTTTAAAAGGGAAATGCATTTGTTAATCATAATTTATATGATATTGAACATGTTATGTGACAACAAAATGTCCCATAACCCTACTGAAAACATGTATTACCAAAAATTCACTCAGGTACTTCAGTTTTTATGATTTTTATATTTACTCCTTTAAAATAAGATACTTAGCTTTGAAATTATTTCAAAGTTTGGGGAATGCATTAATAGTAGCAAAAATAATCCAAAGAGTCAAATTCCTCTAAAACAGTTTTATATCCAGATTTTTATAAATGCAGAATATTTTTGATTAATGACATTACTTTTGTCATGAAAAAAATCATGTAACTCCCCTGTAGAATATAAATCATGTATTTCTTTAAATCATACATTTCATGCCAGAACTCTCTTTAAGGTGTGGAAATATCATCTCTTTTGATCAGATTTCTTAATGCATAATGGCACCATACACTTTAATAGGAGTGCTCTCTATTTTTTTTAAATAAATCAATGAAGAACTATCAGACAAAAATGGTGATGTAAATAAAATATCCCAAATGGCACTATGATTAGTACATGAATCACATTTGAAAGCATTGGCTTCCTGCTGCAGATGATGTTATTTGGGAGGACCAAGGCATTATCATATGGGAAAGGAAGATAATAGCTTACAGTGTACACTGGAGGAAAGGCAAGAAGTTTAAGTTGCTCTGATCAACCCAAGCTCTGTGCATAATGCTCTGTCAATAGACACACTATGAGGCAGCTCCAGTTGAATGCTAATCCTTCTATTTCTAAAAGGTTACATGGCATGTTAGCATCATGACTTCCATTAGAACCAAGAGGAGCCGTACCACGCCATGCTTCGGAAAGAATGCCCTCTAATGCTATTGATTTTGATCTTTTGAACTTGAGCACAGATGCCTGTGTCCATCGACAACCTCCCTGCCTAGTTCTTGTAGGAAATGGCTACTGAAGCCCTGGATTAGTGAGTAAGCGCCTTTTATCAAAATAATCAGCTTCTCTATCTGAGATGAATGTTTTTATCTTAATACAGTTTAGAAGTGCCCCATATCAAGCTTCTTTCCTTTTGTTGGAGGATATGATTCAGAAAGGCTAAGTCTAAGGGTGCAGAATTAAAGGGAAGGTCCTACCCATAAGGATACCGTGGTGACAGTATTAGCGCAGAAAATACAATGTGGTTGAAGAGTAGGGATTAGTCTAGAAAACATGGTTGGCAGGTCAGGATGGGAAGCCAGGGGACCACTGGGTATTTCCAAGCTACAGATAATAGACAACTGGCACCCAGGAAGTGGAGAAGTGCCAATGAACTTTAGTTGACAAGATTAACATGGACCAAACTACGAAAGCCAAGACATGAAAGGGCATTTTTAACAGTCTTCTCGTGGGAAGTGAAACAGACCAAATGCAGAGTCCAGCTATTGAGAGCAGCAGTAGCTTAGGTTCAACTACTCGTTCCTGAGCCTCGAATTTTTCCGACTAAAAGAGAGGTACACAGGAGTGTCAACTTGAATTCCTAATCTTAGGTATTAGGATCATTGTATAAGCCTGTGGTGATGGGATACATGTGAAGGCTGAGTCTGGAGCTGCTCTTTGGAGTCCTTTACCCTTCTCCCTATCAAATGATTAGAATTTGTAGCTTAGACATACGCACCATGAGTGAACAAGCAAATATATGCATAAGGCAGAGTGACTCTGATGTGTCAAAAGTGCCCTCAATTATTTATAATTTGTAGCCAGGCTTTTATCAGCATGAACCTCATGTTAATTGTATTTGAGAAAACAACATCACATTTGATAAGGCTTAAGTGGACATCAGTTTTCTTTACATAAAATATATTATGTTTGAATTTTACATTGAAAACATTTTGTTCAGGGATTTCTGTTTGTCATCGGTATAATAATGTTTCTATACCCACTAAAAGCAGGGTTCCCTCTAAATAAGTTTTATGGACAATATAGCATAGGATTTTGGAATACCTTCGGAAGGATTGGAAGAAGGGTGTATGTAGGAAACATCCACAAATGAATTAGATAAGGAGGAACAAGCGAGGAGAAAACATGACACAAAGAGGAAGAGACAAGACAAGACAAGGAGAGAAGGAAGGACAGGAGCTATAATGGGTTTTTTCTTCATTGTTTTTCTGCTTTTAACTGCTTCCTTTACTCTTTGCTCTGCTTTTGACCTCCTAAATTGTTCGACTTTGCTCTAATAGATGTTGTCTTTCATTGCTTCCTTACATGATATATATGTTGTGGTATGTAGAATTCTTTTCCTCCAAAGCTCATTGAAACATGCACCCTCTCCTCATTATATACTGACTGTTTAAATAATGCTATATAATAATATATATATTATATATTAGCTGCTAATTGCTTGGTCTAAAGCCAGTCAATGGAAAAGAGTTTCCAACTACCAGTATACCCCATTAAACAGACTTACCTAGTGACAAAAAAGTGAATTCCACTAAACAATAACCACAATACAACATACACATGAAGATTAGTTACAGGCCTTGCAAACAGAATGTGACAAGCTGGTATAATATATGCTACTTTTGTCACATCCATAAATACCTTGTGAGGATATTCAGCCCCTTAAACAAATAAAAAAGAAAACCACAATGGCTAAATGGATACACAGAACCACAACTTTAATTCTATGAACCCTAATAACTCACAAGTACCTGGTTTCCCTCTTTCCTGTAGGATAATAAGCAAACATCTATAGTACTCCTGCCTCTTGTGACAATTCTATTGAGAATCAACTTACGTTCTCACATCTCTGTTTTGATTGTACACGTTTAGTTCATAATTTCAATTGTCTTAAGAAGAATAATTGAAGAATTAGTTGCTTCAACTCTCAGGATCTCATGTATATAAAAGTAAAGAATTGCTTCCACAACCTCTCATTAGGTGTCTTCCATATGTAAGCTCAGGATGATTAAAGGCATACGCTTATAGAACATTTAGTCAACCTGCATCAAACCTTAGTGTGCATTGCTGAGTTCTGCCACAGACTAGAATTTCTGTTTTTCTTCTCTTCTGCTATATTTAAATAGGGTGACAATTTGCTTTATCATTCAATATGTTACACTTTGGGAGTGAAAGGGACACAAAAGTGAGAGACTAGAGAAAAAAAAACCAAAGTATCTTATAAAATCTTGATTATGTAACCACACTAGAGTTATCACCCTAAACCAAGAATGTGATTATTTCTTCTTTCCTGGGTCCTAGAGGATCAATCTAGACTGACTTACAGTGTCAACTGGAATGTAAGAAAAACTGACTTCACAATGGCTCAGTCACCTTCTGGAGACTGGCTCAGCCACATGGGTTATTGCCAGTAGCAATGCCACAACTAGAGCTCCAAGGCAGACAGAGTATAGAGGAACAGGGGTGCTCTCTTTCCAAGAGCAAGACCAGAACAAAGAAGGGAGTGGTTTTTCTCTCCTTTCTCCTAGCTGAGGTCTATTGTATGACCTCCAAACTCCAGCATGAAACCTAGAACAGGCAGCTTTAACCAAATGCATACTATGTTTAGAAAGCCGCAGACTGAAGTGAATTACAAATATTAAAATAATATGACATAATGGTTTATGTGCTAGTTTAACAGATGTCAAATGTCTGTGCTAATATGTATTTAATCTATGGAGTTGGACTTAATGTTTCTACATTCTAAAATATTATTTGTCTCAGTGTCCTGGTTTCTTTCTTTCATCCTTTTTAGGTCTCTTTCTTTTTTTCTTGTCTTCCTCCTCCTTTCATAAGATTAGATAGGTTTCCTATTTCTTCCTGTCCATGTTCGATATTTTTCTCTTTATCTCCCTCAGACAAAAATAAACTGTGTCTTTCATAAACTGAACATAGTTAATGCATTCCTCTATTCACAATTAAATGGTATTTTTCAAACATTTTTATCTGGGCTGAAAATAGAAGTCCACTCTGAATTACTTTATTCTTTGTGTACAGTCTTGAGAAAAGCCTGTCTGTCACAGATTTCACAACTGCAGGCTCAGTGGCCTTGGCACCTGGCTTTGACAGTATTCCCTACAACAAGGCACCATAAGCCTGGAGGGCAAGATCGGCTGATTCATCACTGAATCCCAAGTAGCTCCTAGCAGAATGTCATGTCCAAAGAAGGCACCCATTAATATCTGTCAAATGAATGAACTCAGCAAAAGAAGAAAAGAAAACAAGCTATTTCTTAACTTATCACACTTAACATATGAGTGAGTTAAACAGAAAAGACCCTTCAAAGGCATAAATAAGATTAACAGATCCTGATTCAGTGTGGGTTTCTAATAGTATCATCTATTTATTTATTTTCATTTTTACGTGTGGGTGTTTGCCTACAAGTATTAGTGTGCACCGTGTGCATGCCTGGTGACTAAGGAGGGCATTGGAAGCTTTGGGTTGCCTAAAGTTGGGATTATAGATGGCTGTGAGTCACCATGTGGGCGCTGGGAACCAAACCCAGGTCTCTACAAAAGTAGGAAATGCTTCTAATTGCCGAGCCATCCCTCCAGCCCTTCTGATAACATTTTCCACAACTAGGCTCACTGTAAATTCTATGACTTTGAAACAGAATGTTTTAAAGAAACAAAGACTTGAAATGTTGCCAGCAAAGTTGTATGTCTTGGGTTATTGGGACTTTTATTCCCTGAGTTGTGGAAGCCAGGTGGTAGAAGCAGAGCACCATAAGGCTCGTAGCCAGTGAGCATTTATTGAACTTTTACTATTGGTATGGTCTACTTAAAATTGTCATGGAAAATCTAAAGTAAGGGAATATTTCTCTTATTGGATATGAATTTAATAAGATTCAGAGTACAATTAGAGAACAATATAAGACTATGTACAAGAAAGTGCTAAAGTGAATATAATTAAGCACATTTTCCATTAAAATTCCAAATTACAAGAAGTCAGAGGGGGAAAGATTGATATTGGCTGTCAGCAAAATGAAGCATGCCAAAATTAATTGAAGATGGAATATGCAGGATTTCAAAATCTATTATGTGGCATATCCCAGGGTATGTTCCCAGCTGATTATCAGCTTGAATTTTCTCATATAAAATGATAATAAAATAGAGTTTCACATCAGAGCTTTGTAGATCATTTTGAAGAGCTCTAATTTCATAAATTTAGAAGGAATACTCACATTTTCCTAACTGTTTCCTTTAATAAATACCCATGTTTATGGAGAGTGCTTGTACTGTTCCCCAGTGGCCTACAGATATGAGAAAGCAGGTCCCATAAGATGTCACTCTAGCAGGCACAGAGCTTTCTGTGTCTCCAATCATTTTAATTTTGTGTAGTGTTCCTAATGTCAACATGATCTCCTGAGAGGAGTCATTTTGATACATGAAGAGTTTAGGAAGATAGGGGTGTAGACTTTTGAGAAAGAACTCTTAAAATTGACCATCTGAAATTTAAATTAGTGGCATTTTTATCATTTAACATTTAAACATCCTTAAATTTCCCATTCAATCTCAATTTTAAAATTCTCCCCAAATGGTATTATACACCACAACTTTTGGCTCATAAATATTCAATTTTTGGAAATACCTTGATCTCAGAGCAGAGAAAATACCAAACCTCCTAGGGTTGGCTCTCCTGAGGAGAGTGCACATCTTCTACCTCCTTTTTGTTCTTCTTTTTAAAAATTCCATGCCAGCATCACTTTGTGTTCCAGAAAAACTGAGCTAACAATTAGATAAATCAGAAGTGAAACACTGAATATGTTCAAAACCAAACCTCTATTGACTCTTTCCTTTTAGTTATTAATAACTAAGTTAGTTCTAGGGCCTTTAACAATATATTTCCCAATTGTATCAGGGACTTCATTTGTCCATTCATTCAAACTATCAAATGGGAAGAGATTTCTTCCTTGAGAAGGCATAGTCCCATCACCTCTAGCACTAACTGATGATAATTATAGTTGAGGGTAATAATTGAACCTACAACATATTTTTAAATGCTTTTTAGTAAGAGATTTGGGGTTGGGTGAAGTGGAGAAGTTGCAGGAACTTGAACTGGAAGTTCTTCACTGTGGACCAGTCATCCTGATGTTTAGATTAGAAAACTCATGAAGATATCTTTAGCACCATTATGCTCCCCCAACCAGTTCCATTCACAAAAAGGGGTTCAAATGAACATTTATTATTTGGCTGTATATTTTAAGAAAAAAAACAGAATGAAGTTAGCTAATAACTAAACAGGACAATAGTTTGCTCACACAAATTGGAAATTAATGCTTCCATATGTCACTAAATAAACGGCACTGAAAAGGGCATTTATCACCATAACAATGAACTAACAGAAAGAAGTGAACTCATGGATTAGAAAAACACAAGGTTTAGTTTGCTAAACTTAGAGCTTTCACTAGATATAGAAAAAGAAATTAATTTAGGATGTTTTAAAGATCTACTGTCAAGTTAAACTTACACGCTTTTTAATAATTTAACCAGCTCTCTAAAGGCCCTGGACTACAGTTCTCATTTTAAATACAGACAAAATATTATTTAAACATAGGCTATTGAAAAACCTTTAGGCAAAATCAATTTTATAAGTTTTATTTGAGCAAAGGACATTGTGGATCAGACAACACTCGGAACCAGAAGAGGTTCTGAGAGTGCCATTCAACACTGTTCATGGGGTCTTTCATAGATTCCACACAAAAGTGAAATGACTTGATGGTCTCTGCTAAGCTTCTGCCTTATGATGAGCTGGCTGCAAATGATGGTCTAAAACAGATGCTAATGACTGGCTGAGACTTGGCTGTTCAATTCTTAAGCTGTCAATCTGCAGTTGGTTTGCATGCTAGGCTATGTGAGGCTACAGTTCCCTCTGTAAGAACTCAAGGGCCATGAGGCTAGCTTAGTGGGTAAAACACTTACCACATAAGCATGAAGACCCAAGTTTGCATACTCAGAAAGCATGGAAAAGTCAGGATTTTTATCTATAATACCAGTGTGCTCCTCAGGCAGGATGGAGGTAGAGATAGAATCACCAGAAGATACTGGATCAACTAGCTTAGCAAATACAGTGGTAAACAACAAAAGATGCTGTCTTAGACAAGGTAGAAGTCAAGGGCTGACTCCAGAGATTGTCCTCAGACGCCCACACTCCCGCTGTGGTATACACATGTCCTCGCACATATGCATGCACATTATACAGGAAGTTGTTTTTTAATTTAAATGAACTACAAAAGTCATAGGAAGGAAGCTACAACTTATTACTGTTTCACTATATTACAAAATTCAACTTCTGTTACACACACATGTATGTGAATATACAAGTATGTGTGTATGTATATATCTATAGTAATATCTATAAGTAGATATAGACATTTTTCTCACTAATATAAGGTAAAACATTATAATTATAGCTATAACTTGGCATAGTCACACGTCTTTAGTCCTGAACTTAGGAGGCAGAGAGAGGAAGAGCATTGCAAGATGAAGAGTAGCCTTGTCTACCTAGCAAGTTTCGAACCAGCCAGACCTGTGTCTCAGCAACAGCAACAAAAAAGAGCACTAGCTATGGACTTACATTTTTCTATCAAATGAATCAACTTTGACTCTGCCATATCTCTCATCAATGTTTCTCTAGTCTATCTTTGGTCTTTAGAGCAAAGGCTAGTATGACCTCATCAGTACCTCACATGTCAATGGCTCCCCCAACCATGCAGGAACTCTTACAAATCAAATGGAGCTTTTTGTGTGTGTGTTCACCTTTTCTAACAAGATGAAGGTAATAAATGACAATCAATGTAGAGAGGAGTTAGATACCTCTATTAGAAATGAGGAAAGAACCAAAGAAAAATGACTCAAATATCTCTAAAGTCAGGTGGGAGACTGATCATAAATATGGACAGTGGAGAAAGGGGAATGTTTGCCTTCCCTGTAGAGCCCAAAAATATTCATATTTTTTCTGCAGAGAATCCCATAACGCCAAACCTTCCAACTTTCCAAGGAAACAAAAGTTTCAATTTTTGTGTGTGTGTTTTTGAAAATTGGTTTGGAAAAACAATTTAAAATCTTTTTTTAAACTGTGTTTGACAAATTCTATCTCTGCAGCCCACATTCAGCCACAGGGCTGACAGTTCTAGGTCTCATTCAGGGGAAAGGCACAGGGACCAAGAGGGTCAAGATGTTAATTAGGTAGCACTGCTGGCCACAGGCAGATGCCCATAGACTGTAATCCCTCACCCCACTGTCACCTGGCTGCTAATGGCGTTGTTGATGGCATTTCAGCGAGACAGTGTATATCCGTGTAGACTTGTCAGTCTCTGTTCTACAGACCAGCTCTCGTATTTGTTGTGGTTTGTTTGGTGAACCTCTGTGAAGTATTTGCTTGTGGTTTAAGAGCTTGGAAACCTCACTGTAAATGAGCATAGGAATTGTTCAGGGAGAAAATAGGCAGGAAACCAGAGTGCCACCTCCAATTTTGGTTATTGTCTGGGATGAGAACAATGTTCTCAGATACCTAGCCACTATTCCCCCTCAATTTAAATGATGTGATGAAGAAAAATAAGTAGTTATTTCCCCTCGGATCTCTAAGAAAACACACACACACACACACACAAAATCCTCTTACTGCCATATTTAGAGAGTGGAAAGGGAAAGAAAAGAAAGCCAGGCAAAATAATCATTACAAACCTTGAGGCTAAAGTCAGTTTTATTTTATCCCTTCATCACTCACCCTAGAATGGCTTTAGAGGATCATCTGAAAGAGTCTGGAAGGAAGAAAAATCATAGCTTCCCCAAATGTTAGAAACTGTAATAGAATGTTCCTAAAACCAACTCAGTTGTAGGGTTCTAGAAATCACGATATACGGGAAATTTTGGCACTGAGCAATGGGAATGGTGAGGATGGTGAAGGTGGGGCTTCACCTCCTCCCTCCACCTGCCCGCCTTTCCTCACCTTCATTTCTCCTCAAGGTATACCTAGGGTCCCAGAGACCCTCCCCCTTTACTTTACCTTTTCATAAACACAATATAGACCCTTGGAAGTCACAGTTTTCAGAGCAAGGTGGGGAGGGGCTCTTCTCATTTTCTATGTCTTTCCAAACTCATCTCCAGAATGTGAGGAAAAGGCACAGAATGTGGCAGTGGATGGTCGCTAGACCCCCAAGACCAGGCTGCCTGGAATAGATCATTGTTTTCATCTCTCATGAGCTCTGAGAGAGTGCACTTCACTTTCCTGTCTTTGCAATAGACAATCACAGGAACCTCCCTCGAAGGGGATTTTGAAGTTTCGAGTCATTAGTTGATACACAGCATATTTCCAAATTCTAGCCTTAGAGCAGCAGAGTAGAAGTAGCTATTATTTCTCATGTCTTCACTCCTGCTAGTGATGGCGTACCTGAGCCTTAAACTGAAAGAATCTCACAGCACCTTCAGGCTCCTGCCTTCAAAAGCTAACCGCTATTTACGACCTCTCAGGCACAATGCTTCAGACAGTGCATTATAGTCTCTATCTGTCTATCGTCCCATATTGTGGTCTCCTCAAAACAGAGAGAAAGACAATTTTTGTGTGTGTGTGTTTCCTATAAGGGATGTTAGAATCTAACACATACATCCATCTGATAAGAAAATTAAGATGTTTATGTGAATTGATCCTTGGACCATGTTGTTGTTACAACTAGGTTAGATATATTGAAATGGATATTATGTTTTTGTGCTTTGGATCACTCTTTGTGATAGGGAAGGGGGAGCCAGTGTCTTTTCTAGAATAACATTCTCTCACTTCTTTCCTGTTAGCTCTGACTCCCTGACTTCAGAACACAGTATCACCAGATGCTTTGCAGTCCTCTAACGCGGTCTCCTTTGTTGAACACTGTTTTCAGAAGTGTATGGTGTCCCTGAGTCTTTATCGCGCAAGCATAACTTTGCCCTGACTGGTTCATGTTCAGTAAGGGAGTAGATGATGTCTTTACTTATCCTGTTTCCCCCTGGAAGTTTCTCCATATGTTAAAAATAAAGAGCAAATGTAATTCTAAATGGCATTTTTACTGATGTAGTGGATTTTATAGATTTATTTTTGAAGAATGATGCTTGAGCAATAATACAATATTATCATTTGAAAAGGCTGACTATGAATAAGTCTTACTATAACCCTATCAGCAACAGTGAGCTATTCTAAGAAGCATAAGAGTAAGGAATAAAACTTCCTCTCTGTTATTGAATCCCTGACTTTAATCTAAAACATAACTCATAACTGTATTAAGTGGAAAACTAATCAGAAAAACAGGGAGAGCACTATTGGTATAGAAAATTTTAGACTAGGCAGGATTTACTCTATTTTTGTTCAGGCTTATGTTTTTTTGTTTTTTTAAATTTGGAAATAACTCATTCAAGTAATACCCAAGTAGCACTTCTCCAAAATGTTTTCTCAGTTTCTATTGTTCTCAATTTGGTCATATTCTTTCACAAAGGGAGAGCATCATGATCCAAAGGCTAAACGTTTACCCTAGAATGTTAATTGTAGGAAAGCTTACATAGCATATGAAAGATCTGAATTAAACCCAGAAGGTGAGGGGAGGGAGAAAAACAGAAAAAATAAAAAGAGAAAGAAAGAAATCTAGAGGAGGGAAGGAAGAAAGGAAGGAAAGACAGAAATGGTTGTTTTGAATTTCAGATGAAGTTGATAATACATTATATTCATATGTATGTATATTTGTGTGGGCTGAGTTATATAACCAGAGCTATATGAGCAAATTAAGAGTAGTTTGGGTCTTCCTGGACTTTTTTATTACAGTGTGCCCTCGGCTTAAATTGCTTAAGCACAACTCTTTATGTAAACATGCAGGTGAAACACAGCCTTGCATTCTCCCCTCTCTGGGAAACTGGACTCATAATGTAACTAGAAATGGAGATAAGAGGCACTCTGAGCAGTTTGCTCTAAGCATGAAAGATCCACTAGCTTTCTTTTACAAGCTTTCAATTCTACAGTCCATAGAGGCATCACTGACTTCCAACATTGCAGCCAAACAGACAAATAATGGGTATTCCCAAAGGTTTTTAAATTTCTGCTACTTCTTAGATTTTCCAGCCATTCTCAGAGCTTATATAAGGATTGTTTGCATGTTTAAAAGCAGACTAGAAACATACTTGAATTTAATCATAAAATTTATGGTCATTTTCCACTTGACTCATTCTTTCTTTGGAATGGAAGGTTTTAGTCTCAGGAATACAGTTTTTACATGAAAATTGCAAGATGGGGGCTCCTCATTCATGTTATTATATTCACCTCGCATTAAAAGGAAGTTATGTTTTTTAAATATGATACGGAAGCAACTATTTGATAAATTAAACTCACATGACAGCACTCTTGACTAGTTTTCACTCACTTCTTTTTATCTCTTGTTTTAGAGCAGAGGTAATAAAAACAGAAATACTCAAAAAAATTAAAACACCAGTCTGAAAACTACAGCATAAATCTATGTGGATATCTTAGTTTTGAAGTCTTCTGTCCCCAAGGCAGGAGAGAATAGTGGAGGCTGAAAGGCAATAGACCCTGACTTTAGTTCCAGTGCACACAACTTGCATATTGGATGCCTTAAAACTCCCAGGAGCACCACTTTCTTCTCATAGAAAATGAAACTGTTGAGTCAGATGATGTCTAAGGTCACTTTTAAGCTTCATGAATATGTGGATTAAACGTTAGAACTAAAAAATCCAAGGAAGATGCAGTCACAGTACACATTTCCAACACTGGTGGAGATTATCGGTGTGGCTATCAGTCATTATTTGCGTGGTGGAGCATAAAGAAATATCTGACATTTTAGAACACCAACAATGAAAGTAAAGGAAATAAGTTAACTGTGGGGAATTATGTCACCAGATTGGCATGTTCAAGAATCAATGAATTCATAGTCACCAAGAGAGAACAAATGTTGTTCATGCCAGCAGGGTAGCTGAGTATCCTTCTGGATGTCTCAGTATATCCAAAGCAGCGATATGGTGAAAAGGCGGGGGGGGAGGGGTCTAATGTTTGAAGAACAGACAATTCTGAGTTACAACACAAATAGAGGCAAAGTTCAGTGAAGTATGTATGTGAACTAGTCCATATCAGGTGACACTTGTGATATAAATACATTGTGTGGTCATATGTGATGCCATTTATGCAGTTCTCCACGTTCTGACTTTCTCCTTACCATGATACCCTTCCTACTTGTCATGATTACATACTATCATTGACTATGTGCCCAATGAGTGGGACAAAGTATAATGGGAATATGCACTTTGACTTTGCCTTGTTCTTATCACCATGATTTCCAATGGAAAAGTAAAATGTAGTTCTGATTATAAGCTGGTTTCCATAAGCTTAGCACAGTGAGATCATCCCAGTGTGAACATTCCAGTCTAGGAAAGTCTTATTGTTTAATAATTAATAAGTAGCCCGATCTTCCATACTTCTAAGTTAATATGAATCTAGACTTGGGGTAAAATGTCACAAACACCAGGAAATGCCTCACCTTCAAAGTGGAGGGCTAAACTCTGTGATGAGAATATTAAAATACTTCATGGTGTGGGTGAGTTCTTACCCCAATTCAATGGGATCTTCTTCCTAAAACACCCTGTTCCTTAATGTTTCTAAATGTAGACAGACACTCACTGACAAACATGTAAATAACCTTGCTTTGTAGATTAAGATCAGTTAATTTGTACATACAAGGATGGCTGGATGTGAACCCACAATTGTCAACATTTTTGGTTTCGAGACAGGGTTTCTCTGTAGCTTTGGTGCCTGTCCTGAAACTAACTCTCATAGACCAGGCTGGCCTCAAACTCACAGAGATCCACCTGCCTCTGCCTCCCAAGTACTGGGATTAAAGGCATGCACCACCATTGCCCAGCTTAACATTTTAGTTTTAAAGTCATAATTTTTTCCAATCAAGAGGAAATACAGTATTATATAGATACCCAAGTATTTCTTTTTATTTTGTTGGTCTTAATTTCTTCCTAGCTGTCTTTTTTCTTTACTTTTTTCAAATTGAAGTACATCTTTTTACTATTTGAAATAAGACATGACATTTTCTCTTTATTTTTGAAGTACATTTTCAACAAATACAAAGTTCAGTTTGAAATTATTTTCCTCTTCTCAGTTTAAATTATTACCTCCCTGTTTGCTGCCAGCCCTGTCAGTGGTTTATAGTGAGAACTCCCTGATCTTCTCTATTTAGAAACTGCTTCTTCATATTTATGCCAGTTGAATTTGTAATTTGTATCCTTCTCAAGATTTGGGGGAAATTTCAACAATTATTTCTGCAAATATTTTAATATGACAGAATCTCTCTTTTTGAAGTGATAATTATTCAGATACTAGACCATTTGTTACTCTCTTTTCTGTTTTAATTCTTCTGTTTATCAGGGTGGATATATTTCATTGCTCTCCCTTCATGTCTACTGAGTCATCCCTCTGGCAACTTTATCCTGCTGTTAAAAAAGTTCATTGAGTTGATTTCATGATTATATGTTTACTTCCATATTCTTTTCATTGCATTCTTTTTTTGCAATTCCTGCTTCTCTACTGAGATATCCAGTCCTTTCAATTTTTATAGTATGTTTTTGTTCCTATAATGCAAAATGAAATTAATCCCTACCTTTAGATTCTGTTCACCAGTGCTAACGTCTGGGTTATGACAGGCTTCATTTTGACTGATTTCTGTGGGCTTGACCAATAAGTTATCATACCTTATCTTACTTTAAAAAGTTCCCTTTCCTCTTGCACATTGTTACTTGATTGCATTCAAACTATAGTTCAAGTTCTTTTGGTTAAAGGTAGCTGGGATCTCACTTGATTCATTAATCTTATGCTGTTGCTTGAATTTTCCTTGTATGGTTCTCGAGACAGCCAGAGATGAAGTAGATTTATAAACAGAAGTTTTGGAGTTGTTTTCTGGATGAATTCTGTTCATATCTCTCCCTATCTCTCTGTACCTGCTTTCTCTGAATGCCTGTGCTCTTGTTCTTCTCAACAGCAATTGTGAGCTGTTACTAGAATTTATTGCTACATGAAGCACACCACTGTCAGCTCCTCTCTACTTTCTGCTTGCATTTGCTTACTACCCAGTGCCTCTGGGCTATTTTTATTTCACATCTTTGTTCTTTGCAGGAATATTGGTTTGGCACTAGCTTACTTCGCTAAACAAGAAGCTAGAGTGTGATTCCCGTTTTAGTTGAAGGCACTCAACACATAAGTCCCATGTGGGGGTACATTTGTATTATTGGGTGGCCTCATTCTATGGTCAACTTTCTGGATAACACTCCTTCTTCTGTGCATATATTTGTTTAGGCCTCTTGCTCCTGGTGTTCTACACCATTGACCATGTGATGTGATGTTAGCATTCTGTGTCCTAATATACAAATGTGCTCATGCCATTTCTAAAGATTATGTAAGTTAATGGCTTTGGGTGTAATATGTTCTTCTTTAGAATATGTAATACATTCAACTCCTTTCCAGACTGTAGGCTGAAGGCTACACATTCACAATTGAAGCTAAGAGTCTTAGCTGGAATCATCTTTGAAGATTCATGGGAGTTTCCCTTGTATCAGGAAAACTTGACCCCGAAATATATCCCCTTTCCAGCCATCCCCTTCAGTACTCTCCTCCTTCTCCCCTCAACCAGATTCCTCAAGTTTCCATCTCCACCCACCCCCAGTCCACCCAAGAGATCTCTTCTAAGAAGTGGGAGAATTAAAACATATATGTAAGAAATTAAGTAGCTTTTTTAATACTTCATTGCTAGCTTAAAAATGTAGAAAATATAAAGAAAAAAGAATTATCACTCCTTGATGACCTTCCATGATCTGGTTTCAACTTAATCTCCCATATATTCCTCTATTTTCCATACCCAGCAATGTCATTTAAAATACATTGAATTCTCACAAACAGGTCTCATTAGCAAGAACGAAGTCACTATCTACAACATTCTTTCCTTTCTTCATTTCTACTTCATGAATTTCTATCCTCTGAAACTAGATTAAATGTCATATCCAAATTTATTCTTTTCATGAACTTCTTTCCTTATAAATCTCTCCACATAGCTAGACCAGCAAGACCCTAGCTCATGTTATAGTACATTTTATATGTTGACTGTCATGTGTGCTAAGTTATCAGCTCCTTCAATAGAAGAAAGTACTCATATTGAATATATTTGCTATATTATATCAACAACAGGACAAATATTATGAACCCTTTTGACTCAACCGTTCTTATTTAATGGTGGAGGTTCCTGCCTGTTCCTTTTAATTTATAATGTTGTTCTTCAAGCACAAAATAAACCAATAAGCCTGGACTCTTTCTAGTAACATCTAAACTTTGAAAAGAATAACATGCACTACACTTCTAACAACAGACAGGGTAAGCATGACAGCCACGATAACCATCAGACAATCTGCAGTTTTTAGATGGCCGGGGGAGACAATACAGTTCCGAGAAACTAGCTAAGACTGCCATAAGTCCGGTTAGTTTGAAAGAGACAAAGAGAAAAGGGTTTTCTATATTACATTCACGAGCCAATCCTGCACCCCAGCAGGCTAGGATAATGTCAATATGCTAATCATGTTGTGAACCAGTTGTTTCTGTGGAAACTGTGCAGTGTATGAAATAAGACATTGATTCGCTTTCAATGAATTTAATATAAGAAGATAACTTTAAAAAGAAAAAGATACCGTATCAAAGTTTTACAATATTCATAATGCCTCCTAAAATTTTCTGGAAATATATGAGTGTTAATCATTGCATCTGAGGAAGATAATGTCACAGCATAGTTAGAATATAAACTCCAATTATTTTCAGATGGTTCATTACTTGAGAGCCAGCAACACACCTTAAATAAGAGGAAACATGCACATAGACACACACACACACATTCACACATGCTCACGCATACATGTGCATGCACACACATTTTCTTAAGTTGGCAAAAATCCACAGCTCCTGCCATCCTCACATTTTAGCTCCATTTCAGTCAAAGTAGAAAAGGAAGTGTTATGACAAATAGACATTGTCCCCCGTATGGTTTGGTTGCCCGTGGATGTAGGGATTATGAGTACAGAAGTGGTTTTTAGCTCCCTCTGAGAATTGAGTTCCTTGTATTTCTTTTAAAAAGAGGTGTCACATTCTTAAACTTCATATATCTATGTCAAGACACTGTGAATTATTAAAATATTTCATTTTGAAAAATAGTCTCTAAAATGAATTTAAGAGATGTTATTAAATCATTCGATTCTTTGACCTTGTAATTCCACTCCCCTTGAGAGGGGAAAAGAGCTAGATTACTAAGAGAAGTGCTTGCACACAAAAATTAGAGTGCTACGTTCCTATCAAATCCTGTCATTTTATGAAGGCCTACTCTCTCCAAACCCTTCTACTCCAGTGATGGGCATAGAGAGCAGCTCAGTGACAAAGTGACGGTTAGCATGACCAGTCCGCATCAGCATGTTTCCCATATTGCTTATCTTCTTCACTTCCAGTACAGTAAATAGCCTGTCGGGTAAAGGCGATTCCCACTTTGAGATCATTAGTTTTGCTTGTGGAACTCAGAATTGGTGTGATATCATTAAGAGCACATGGCATGAAGCTAAACCTTATTTTAAACTCTATTTCTGTCAGACACTTGCAGGACAGCTTTGTATTTAGCATTATATGTTCTGAGTGCCTTGGTGCCTTGTTGTGGTGAGTAAATAAAATACTTCCTGGTACCTACCAAGTACTGATATGATTGACATGGGGCAGAATACCCACCAAGAGTCCTAAATGATCTTATAGCTTTCTGGTTTTCTTTTCGGATCCAGAAAGTATGCTTTTCAAAATAAGCATGACATCGATTTTCACTGAGTGATCTTCATCAAGTCATTCAGCCAAGGTATGGAATATGATGTTTCCAAAAGTTGAAATTTTTCTTTTATCTTTAGTTTTGGTTGGCAAATCTCATCCCTGGCAGTTAGTGAAGTTTATCCTGTAAGGTATACAAGTAAGGGATTATCTACAACATTTTATAAATACACAACATAGAACTTCAAAGCTGTGACCAGAGCTGCTCAGTTAGAGGTTTGCTTTTTGCTGAGCTCAGTGCCTTCTTCTGACTCCCACATATTAACTCTCTCACAATTTTAGGAGTTTTAGGGATTGCTATTTATTTGGCCATAGAGGCCAAGTTATCTCACTCAGGGCCTAATAATTCTATTCATGATTTGCACACAATTTAACTTTGGCTATTAATGCGACACTAATACCTTTCATAAGCAAATAAAGGATTTAAAGGTGCCTGTCTGCCTTGTCGAAACACTATGCCTTTTAGCAGTTATGTATGGTCAAGTTAAATTTATTAGTCCCCAATAAAATAATGAGCACAGAAGCTTGAAGGAATTCTTGTGGAATAAAAATAAGTGAGCATAGCCTACTGGGGCTAAAAAGATATTCTCTTAACTGTTGCTACAGAAAAGTAGCAACAGTTAGCCAGAGGGAACAAAAACAAGATTAGAAGCTATCTTCACAGAGGGAGTGAACTTCGAAACCTTGGCACAATACTTAGGGCTGCTATTTAAAGTAAAAGCTTGCTTTTTTTCTCTCTCTCCCTTCGTACAAATCCTTTTTGTGAGTTAACCTTCAAACAGTGTTTCTCAGCATTAGCTCCTGGGAATCACCAAGAGAGCTTGAAGAAGACCGTGAGACACAAATCTCATTCCCAGACATTGATTTAATTGGTATGGGGAACCACTGGACAGACAAAGATTTGCAAAGCTACACGGGTGATTAAAATGTGAACCTGAGGCTGAAAAGCTGCTGCTCCTTGGTAAACACTGATAGAATTCTAGCTTAGGATGAAACTAATATTTATAAAGTATGTGCTCCATTTCAGGAGTGATACTGCTTTGCGTCATATAAATACAAGTCACCTTGAGGTTAAGTGTACCAAATGGAGCTTGTTGGCTTTTCTAACTAAATGAATCTGGCAGATTCAGAAAACGGGGTCTGAAGATCTTAAAACCATGTAGCTAATGGCTTGCTTCTCTTCTACTCACATCATTGTCTGTTTTGAAGGTGGCTCCATGCTTAGACTACACGACCCCTTGAGAGTTAGAAGTGAAGGCAGTGACCTTAGACTCCACTGTTCTCACATACGAATTCTAGCAGATCAAGGATTTCTTTCTAAACCATGATTAGAAATCTTGTACAATTCCTTTTGGATTGGAGGATGTTATATCTGCAGAGGATGCATAGCAGCTAGAATAGGATGCTCCCTAGACACACAGGGCTGGCTTGTCAGTAGAAGATTCAAATCAGTTCCACAGACCAAGTTTTTAAACAAGAAAAAGAAAATAAGTAGAAAAGAAAGCATGAAAAAATGTAGAGTTTGGTGACCATATGTGTAGTAGGAAGGACAATTAATGTCAGAAGATTTGAGACTATAGATAAAGATGAAAAGTATGTTGCAACTCTGGAAACTCTAAAGATAGAAACTCAGTTCAAGCAATGCTTATAAAGTACCTTGTTCCATATATTAGTGAGTCTAATGAATTTAAGAATATAAACAAGATACATCCATTGATAGTATTTTCCCCATTTCTTTATTTTTTCTTCTTATTGCCTTCTCTGTATTTCTCAGTGCTTAAACATATACCTAGATGAAGTATTACTGGGCTCTGGGGGGGGGGGGAATCCTAATACTTTATTAATAAAAATCTTCATGGACCTTTCAAAATGAGATACTCTCCTCTTGGGTTATTTCAGCCCTTAGATTCTGATTAGATGAACTTAATATATAGCATTTCGCTTTGATAAATCTCTGTGTTTGTAGTAATTTTTTTTTCTGTGATTGGCTAACATGATATTATACTTAAGGTAGATGGTACAACAAAAGACAAAGAAAAAGAGTGTCAGACATAACAATGGCCATGTCCCATTGCATGTTATAAAGGAAAACACCGTATATTAAAAACTACTTGTACTAAGTAAACCTGTAAGGGATCAGTAGACATAATTAGTGAAAGAGAAAAGAAGAGACAATGGACCAGGGCATTTTCCATGTATGAAGAAATCTATAAGCCCATAAAGGTTAGAAGCATATGTCCCTTGCATCTGGTTCTTTACCATCAGAGATAACCGTTTCTGAGGTTGTTTGAGACCTTTAGGTGACTAAAGAAAACACCAATTATGAGAAAAAAGTAAGGTGTTATAATAATCCTTGAACATCAGTCTTAACTTACTGTGGATGGTAGGATGACTGTAGAGAAAATATGACTTTGCAAAAGTTCTTATAGGTATGCCTTATATATTTTATTGCCAATATAAAGAAGAATTAGAAACTTGTCCAAGAATATCATTAATTTTCATTTCCTTCCCCAAAGCAAGAAAAAGAACTACAACATTTTAAAACAGGACTTTTTAATTTTAGCAACTTGTTGTCCAGATGTTTGCTTCTATTTGTGATGTGCAACTGTTTTTCTTGACTCAGCACATGTACCTGTTAAAATTAGATGTTTTGATCCGAAAAATCACTTGAGCAAATGGATATAAGTTATATAAATAAAAATAAAATTTATCACTGTGTTTTCTCACTGGTTCTTTTAAATAATCTACAATGGTTCCTTTGTGTTGTTTAAATTCTTCAGATTTCCAACTTCCATCTCTACTTTTCTTTGATCAAGCTTTTTAAATACCTATTTGGGTTTATGTTAAGCAGGCCATGCCCCTAAATGTAGGATTATCATATCAAAGACACCAAGTAGGAAGATGGCCTTTCCTAGAGCATGCTCCTCTTGACTGATCTGCGCTTGCTCCCTCTGTCTTCACATGGAGGCTGTTTTCACTCCGCGTAGGCACTAAATGCAATCATCAAAGAGTCTAAAAGTGAGTTACAAAATGAGAGAGAACTGACCTTATTTCCTTCCCTGGAACAAATTTCTTTCTTTCTTTCTTTTTTTTTTTTTTTGTTTTTGTTTTTGTTTTGTTTCTCGAGACAGGGTTTCTCTGTAGCTTCGAAGCCTGTCTTGGAACTAGCTCTTGTAGACCAGGCTGGCCGCGAACTCACAGAGATCCGCCTGCCTCTGCCTCCCGAGTGCTGGGATTAAAGGCATGCGCCACCACCGCCCGGCAAAAATCTAAGTATTTAAACGATGAAAATGGCAAATGTCCGGAAGCTGGACTACTTGTCAGTATCCTGAATAAAGTTCCACTCACTGCCACGGCAAAGGAGCTAGGCGCTGTAATAGTTACCTTAGTCATTCAGTCGGTAAAATTCCACTCACTGCCACGGCAAAGGAGCTAGGCGCTGTGATAGTTACCCTTCCTCATTCAGTCGGTAAAGCTGCTGACCAGTGATGAGAAATGCTAGAAGTTTCAATTCAGGAATGGGAAATGGTAGTCCTTTGTTTTATTTTATTTGAGAAGAAACGATTGCCTGTGAGGTCGCACAGATGTGAGCCTATTCCACCTTGACTGCAGGTCAGAAAGTTCGAGCTTAATTTTGCTCTTTCAAAGTTGTTGACAGCAGATTTGGCTACAAACAAGTGATTCTGACTTAAGATGTTGTTGTAAGAATCGGCTTGTTTGTTTTCCTGGGTGCCCTCCCTCCCCAAAAATGATAGACCTTCTCATTCTGTGAAACTCAATAATTAGAAAACAGTGTTAGATGATGTCCCAAGAACATAGAAAGCTTGGCTTCTGATCTTATTTCAGTTTATTAGGTATGCTCCAGTGACCAAGCTTGTAAATCATGCTATGTTCTGATGTACCTGCCCAAAGAACTGAAATACAGATTATTTTCCTCACTGAGTCCTTCACATTCATTCAAAGCAAACAACACGCCTTTCAGGAGGTTGTGCATGCATTATCTGCCATATTAAATGAGGGTTTTTAAGTTGTGTTGCAAAATCTTAACTAGAAAAACAAGTAATGGAAGTTAATTATAATAAAAAGGTTTCAGAGATAGTACTAAATAATAATAAAGCTAGCCCATATGTGTGTGTGTGTGTATTTAGGAATATATATTGTATTTTGGAATATATATACATACATCTATATATATATATATATACATATAACTTGTTCAGTTTGTATAATGTTACTTGAATGTGTTTTCAGGGCTTAGCATTTGGTATGGGAGAACCAAGAAGCCATGAATTTAAAAAAGAACAAGGAGGGGTTTGGAGAGAGGAAAGGGAATTGGGAAATGATGTGATTATATTATAAATTCAAAAAATAAATACTTGTTAAAAGCTAATCTAGGAGTAAGATATGAAATTAAGTGTAATCTGGAAGTCATTAATATTAGAGACAGAAAATAATATTCAGAGTAAAACAAGCATGAGTTTAATCTGGTTCCTACTATTTCTTTAACAAATCTCTGAAATGATCAGATTCCTGTTGGTCTCATACTGTGTAGGAATGCTTACCCTAGAAACTGTCATACAAGTGAAATGGAACTGTCCAGAATGGCAGTGAAAGGAAATTTCCTTCATTTACCTTCTCAGGCAGTGAGTCACCAAAATGGGCTTTTTAGATTGTGTAAATTTGATTTTCTGGGAAAAGGTAATGGGTGTTTTACTAAGATTGATGCCTACTTGGTCACTAAGAAGTTAATAATCTTGATTATCTTAGTAGCCCATAATTCACCATCTGATACAGTGCAACTTACCAGCCCACAGTTGCTGTTCCAGGGGTAATGTGGTTACACTCATTCACATGCATTTACTTACATCCTCACGTTCAAATATTTGCACTCTAATATACACGTTCATATGCAATTCTTGACTACTTTCCAGACTTTTTTTTTGTTTGTTCTTGAATCTTTCCTCTCAATTATTTTCCTACTTAAATTTCTTTAGGCCTAAAGTTCCTTATGTTTAGTTTAAGATACCAATCTTCCTGTTAAGTCTTTTATGATCATTAACTTGAAATGGTTTTTTTTTTCTTTCTCTAATTGGAGAAACATCTGTCATTGTGTAATTATTTGTTTTGATTAGATATCAGACATTAAAATCTTTGAAGGCCACACATTAAGCTCCTTATATCCATAAGTTTCATACCTGTAGATTCAGTCATCTACAGATCAGAAATGTTTGAAAAGCAAGGTTTGACTGTAATGAAACGAATTGAGATATTTTGTCATTACTACCAAGAAATGTAATATAAAATGTTTGACATAATTTCACATTGATGGTATTCTGGAGATTCTTTAAAGTATACAGAGGAATGTAAGTGACCTATATGAAAATATAGTATTATATTACAGAAGATATTCTAACATCTTCCAGTTTTCAGTTGGAGAAGATCTGGAACTGGTTTCCCATGGATCTTGAGGACAAACTACAATAGTGTCTTACTTATCATTCATCCTTCAATGGTCACCTCCTAAAATCTTGATTAGCGTTTGTGAAATTGACTTTTGTTCCATGTTTCTTCAGTTCAGTTAGTGTCATTCACAGTCGAAATAATCAATAGGTTGTTTATTTGTGTAGAGATAACAGCATCAGTATCTTTATAAAACTAGAAAGAAAACGAAGTGTGTGTTTCTGCTTTTCCCTTGGCTTGTGTGCATTTCACAGATCACCTGGTACCTCGTAAGAGGAAACTCATGGCTGAGCTGTGCTCCTTAACTCCATTCTTATCTATCAAGCAAGTTTCTCATCAAAATGGTGAACTGAGGGAAGGGGAGGAACATCTTCATCGTTTACTATTAAGATGATTTAAATAGAAAGTCTTTCTCACTTTGAAGCTTAAAAGAATTATGTCCCAGGGACATAATTGTCCTTTAGAAGGGATGAGGTCCAAAGCCACAGGAAACAGACTTCTTTTCACTCTCAGAAGACTGCTGCTTCCAAACTCACATTTGCAAATGTGGGTATTTTCTTTAGACAGTGAAAGGCAGCTTTGTTTTGTCTCATGAAGGCCCTGAAGTTATTTCTGTTAGGAAATATTAGCCTCGAATTGAACTCAATTCTTTTTCAGATACAAAGTTATGCCCTCGAAAAACTGGTAAACCAAGACAATATTTTCTTCTTTTTTTCTTTTGATCCCTAAGGAGGAAGATTTTCCCCAAATACACAGTAAAAATAGTTTTCTATTTACATTGAGGAAGAAAATACATAACCAAGATGATACAAAGAAGTAAAACTATGTTTTCTTGTGGTTATTAATCTAACTGAATACATACTACTTATTAGTTATTGCACCTCTGTTTATGATTTAAATATCAAAAGTTTTTCTAGCATTGGTTTAAAAAATGGAAGATACATAGTAATTCTCGTTATTCATAGAGAGTTGGTCCCAAGACACCCTTCAACTCCTTAACCTCCACCGTGGACTTCAAATCTGAGAATACTCGAAGCCACACAAATTATGGCCCAGTATTTGCATATAAACTAGAGAAAAAATTTCATGTATTTTAAATGATCTCTAGATTGTTTATAAGAATGCTATATAAATACAGCCTAACTGGTACTTACACAACACTGTTTAGGGAATAATGAGAAAGAAAAAAAAGCATGTATTTAGTACATAGTCATATTTAATTACTTGGATATTTTTGATCCAACAATTATTGAATTTATAAGTATAGATCTCTTGGATATGGATATCTAACAACTTTCCAGAAATGTCATTTTAAGGAGAACTAAATGGTAAAGCAAGTTATCAAGACCATATAACCACAAAATTTAAGTACATGAATTTTATAGACTTAATATATATCCATTGAGAATCTGTACTAGATACTTATTGGAGAAGGTCGCTCGTTCATCCCAGCCACCCAGAACCAAAATAACCACACAGAAACTGTATTAATTAAATCACTGCTTGGCCCATTAGTTCTAGCTTCTTATTGGGTAACTCTTACATCTTAATTTAACTCATCTCCATTAATCTGTGTATCATCACGAGGTTGTGGCCTACCAGCAAAGTTTCAGCACATCTATCTCCCGTGGCAGGTCATGGCATCTCCCTGACTCTGCCCTCCTCCTCCCATGCTGTAGGCCAAGCGAGTTCTTTATTCATTAACCAATAAACGTAACACATATACAGAAGGACCTCCCACACCAGATACTCATTATATCCAACAGGGATTTATGCCAATAATTAGTAATTGATTATATTTAGACTCTACATTCTATGTTGTTAGGTACTGAACCATGGAAAGCAGTTAGCTAGAAAAGGAGTATAAGGTCAGCCTATTATGCATAACAAATCATGACAAAACATCACAGACAAAACACAGATAACATAAGAGTAGGCACCACATCTGCTTAACCTTTCTATTTGTGATCTGGGGTCTAGGAATATAAAAGGGCTAACCTAGATAGTCCAATGTTTGGGTTTAGAAATATATGTGGATAAACACAGGATCCATGTTATTTAAAGGTCAACAATGAGGTGTAAGGAAGGATGCTTTGCATGAAGGGACAAATTAAGGTACCCAGGGACGAGAACTAGGCAATAATCATAGAAAAGTATGTCAATGCTATCTTTTGCTACATGGCTCTGAGCTATGAGCTAATATTCGGAGAGGACTCTAGATGAACATGCTTAATTATTATAAATTGTCCAAAACCTCATAGTTACAAGACTCTTCTGTGCTTTAGCAGTAAGACTAAATTTATCCTTATTAAAAGTAACAATTCTCATTTACTTCTCTGGAACTCAATTACCAGGAAAGAGACAGCCATTATCTCTGTGTTACTAAAGGGGAAAGAAATGTAGAAGATGGTGCCCAGAGTCATAAGATCAGGCTTCTCTCTCATAGCCCCTTACTTTTCCTACCAGCTCTAACCTAGTTCACACTGACAAACAGAGCAAAGGCACTTCAAACTTACTTGGATAATTTAGGCTGGGGAAAGTGATTGCTATAAATGACTTGAGCTCTTTCAAATTCTTTCAAACATGAAATATTTTTACTCTTTCAGTTTTTTTCTTAATCTTAGTGATTTCAGACAGGCTCACACATCTCGCTTTAAAGAGAATTATTAACATGGGCTCAACTAGGGAAAGATAAAGTTATGATGTTAATAAAAACGAAAGCATCAATCCCTACTAAGTGACAATGTAGCACCTGAAAAAAATTAATTAATGCACCTTACAGTGAAAGGAGTCAGATGTGTCAGGTCTGAATTTAGCCTTAGGATGCACAATAAATTTTATTTTTATGGCTAAATTTCTGAAATGCAAGGTTACTCAAAATCATGTCACCATAGCCTAAAGTATTATGAAAACTTTTAAATATTTTAATTAGATTAAAATTTTAAATCACTAGCATTTTTGGTAATGATCTACTATAGTTTGAATCCTGAATTATTCCCAAAGGCCAATGGGTTGACAAGCTTTGAGTCTCCAAGGTAATGCTTTTGGTAAGTAGTTGAACCTGTTGAGGAATGAGGTGTTATGGGTAGTCCTTATATCTCTGTGGCATGCCCTTAAAGGGAACTACAATAGGACTTGACAAGTTTGTTCCATCACACACCCCACCATTACCATTAGCAACCCAACCAGAAGTCCAAAGAAACTAGTCCACTTGACCATGTTTGACTAGAAGCCCCAAATTAAAACTGTAAGCCAAACTTAAATCAGCCTTTTCTCATTTTGTCTTAATTATATCAGGCAGTTGAATATAGTCATGGAAATTTATTAGCATATTCTTTTTAGACTCATTTTGCAAATTTAAATCATTCCCTTGATTCTGACTATAAATAATAATTTGGAGCAAAAATATTAAAATGGATCCATTAAGTGACTTTAATAACCCTGTAGAGATTCCCAAAATACCCCTAACATTGACTATTGCTAAAGGATTCTTAGTAAATACAGCATTGTATAACATTTTAGAGCTAAAACTGGATAATTGTCAGTGGATTAAGCTTAAAACCATAGAAGATATATATATTGTTAACTTTTCCCTATTTAAATTGTAATGAATATTGAGCATACACAATATAAAAATGTAATAAATTATTTTCTTCGACCCTTTTTTTTTCTTCAAGTCACAAAATCCTTGTAGTTTTTAAATACAACTTCAGTTTTAACATGGCAGCTGACCTTTGTGGGACAAGCACTGGCAACAGCAGAAAATTATTCCACAGCATGACACGGCTGGTGCTGGTGCAACTCTAAAGCCATCCAGATAAATTTAGGAGCTTGATTCATGGGACAACTATAAAAAATTATTCGGATCCTTCTGACTTTGGATATAGCTTTAAATATTTGAAGGCAGTTAGGAGACTCCCTCTTAGTCCTCCAGATGATTGAACTCAAATTCACAAAGTTTTTCAAGTAATCTCTGTTTTAGACCATATAGCTAACCTGGATACGCACTTGAGATACCATTAAATCAGGGATCCATGCTTTAATGAAAATCCTCAGTGTCTGCTCAGAGAACCGTGAAAGATCCTGTATAAGAAGACTAGATGTCGTGTGCTTCCTTATGTCTCCAAAGGGAAGTTAGCTGGTTACCTTAGTATTCTGCCAGGTATATTATGCTTTATAGTAGCTTATGGACAATTTCAAATCATACCACCATATTTCTATACAGCTTTCGATTTGATAATAGTTATATTTCAGTGTCTGCCTGGCTTACAGCTATGAGCAAGCATTTTCATGGTGAGTTACTTTGCTCTTCCTTTTTCCAAGATGTCTTGAGTTTCTTGGGATACTCTTAATGGGGTCAATGTATGAAATCGAAAAAAGCAGATTATATGATGGTGACACATTTTCTTAGGCAAAATGAATAAAACAGGAAATTGGGTAAGTGTATGCTTTTTAAAAAAAAAAAAAGTTGTTTGGGGATCGGTACTGCTGTGGTGGCAGTACAATGCCAAATAAACTATCAAGCCTACGACCAACTTCCCTACATTCATCTATTTATTGCTGCAGCAAAACGATTTAATACTTTATTTCACCCTCCCTGTCTCTACCCTTAATTTATACCTCTGTCTCCTCTCAAACTGCTCAAGGGACTATCCCCATTTTCCTCAAGGAGATTAAGAATTTAATGTTCCTTATAAATTAATGATGAGTAATATTTTTTAAATGCTTCTTAACATTTCCCTTTGAATTGTGATCTTTTCATTAAGTATCATCTTGATCTAGTCTTGTTACAAAAGATGCAGAGAGTTCTTTGGAAGTGATCCAAATGAAATAAATACATATACTTGAGGGCGTTTTATTTAGACTTAGAGGTTTATTTATATGTGTCTCCACAAATTCTTAGCAGTATTGATCTATGCACTAGCCAGGATAAAACAAATCAAGATAGAAATCTTACCACTTAAAAATAATTCTCTCATGAGAATCAAGTACAACTAAAATATACCTAAAAGCTTTTCCATCCAAATGCATGACAAATATAACCACTACAAATGCAGGGTGCAGTGTATATCAGAACAGACTTGGCATAGCACCTAAGAGGACATGTCAAGGTCTTCTCTTGTGCTGGAAATGCTTCTAAAAAAGCACTTGGAAATTTTTAAGTTAATTGAGTATATCATATCTTCACTGTTTTAAAAAATCTATCATATCCTTAAAATACTTTATGGTATTGAATATGGATGGTACTTACATATATATTATATTTATTTGTGTGTGCACATGCATGCATGCACATACATGTACACATACATCCATGGTATGAATTCACATGCCATAGCATGCATGTGCCCAAAGACAACTTATGGTAATTGGCTCTCTTCTTCCACCATGGGGATCCTATGGCTCAAACTCAGGTTATCAGACTCTGAGACATGCACCTTTGCTGAGTCACTTAGCTAGCATCCAAATATGGTACTTATTGATTGATAGGTGGTAATTGATAGGTAAGCCAGAGAATTTCCTTGGGAGGCAGCACGGTACAGTGGGAAGCTTAATATCAGACAATATATTATTTTGAAATCTTGCTTCTTCCTTAATAAAAATAACTTGATACAGGTACATGTACTATCAGTTTCATCTTCTTCTGTTAAATAAGACTAGCAATTTCCATACCCAAATGTATCATGGGCTAGACAACAAACACATACATCTTAGTGCATTTTCTTTCTGTAACACATATTGCTACATATTTAGGAACAAGGTACAAAATTTATAACAAGCCATGATGTGCCCTTTTGACCTTCAAACCTTCAAACCAGAAAGATTTTCAGGTATTTTACAGAGAAATCTTATTAACTAGCATTTTCTTTTCTCTCCAGCCTAATTTTTTCTCAATAATGGGGGTGGGGCGGAGGAATGACTATGAGGTCCGTGGTCAGTAACACAAACATTTGCTTCATCTCCAGCTCCCTGCCATTGGGAGCTTCCCCCAGGGATCAGTCTGTCCAGAGACTGAAATAATCATTGAGAAGGACATAAAACCTCATTAGTATCATAGGTAAAAAAATTTAACAAGCAGGTTCTTTGAACTATGAATCAAATGAGATCAGCCTCCTCAGTCAAGCATGTTGACAATTAAAGTCTTCAGAGTAAAGCACAGCTTCTCTGCAAGTCAGAATTTCTGGCACTGGGAAAATGACAGCGACAGTTGGAGGCTGGCTGCACATACAGGAGGGGTATGAGCATGAACTCTTAGGAAGGCCTCTCCGTGTTCCTTACATGTCACTCACCCTTCAATTTCTTTAACCCCCCTTTGCCTCCATGCTCGCTGAAACTCCTCATAAATGTGCTTTAAAAATAGTGAGGTGGTAGCCATCCGGTGAGCGCTTAAAGGGCAACAAGGTCTGGAAATAGCTAACCGGTTCTTTGCCTGACTGAACCCCTAGAGAGAATGCAGATCCCTTTTCAAAGCTTTTAAGAAAGAAAAGTAACTGTCACAGGATGGGAAAAGATACCAGTGGGGAGGGAACAAAAGGTAAAGTGAGAAAACAGCAGGGGAAAGCTGCCTAGCGAGGTTTCTGTACACCGAAAACCATGGTACCCAGAGAAGTTGGTCTTTCATTGTTGTAACCAGCTGAGGAAATTCCACTGCTAGAATCTGCTCTCGGAACTGTGGAAAACAGAGGAACCCCTTCTGCAAAATCCAAATGCCACTAATAGTCAATTATCCCAATTTTCAAAGTCAAAACTACTGAGACATAAATCTGGAGTTCAATTAACTTTGATATGGTGTTAAATCTTCTTCACAGAGTTCTTTTTTTTCCCCTCTACTTTTTTCCTTCATCATCTCCTTCCTTTCTCCTGGTCTCTCTTTCTTTGCTCTCTTAACTCTTGTTCTCCAGCTGAGAGTTAATATGTATTTCAGCATAACCAGTGACTACATAATCTGTATTCCTTAATTCTGAGAAAGACTGCAACTGGCCAAGATATCATCCACCAACGTTATTGATTTTAAAAAACAAAGATCAGGCATAACACGGTGGCTTTGAAGGGAAGATTAAGCAAGAAAAACTCAATGGAAAAGGCAACCTGAAGCATACATTCAAATGAAGAGGGATGTTTGGGTTATTTATAGGAGATAACGGGCAATTTCATTAAAAACAGTTCTGAAGCCATGTTGATATAAAATATGGAGCTCAGCCGTTAGATAACAGAAAATTTTTTCTGGTCTACAAAAGTGGTCAAGATAAGGTTTTAAGAAGTAAAATTATGGTCTTTGCTGAAACATGTACATGTAAACCTTTCACACAAGGACTAATAAAAACCTAGTGACTTGGGTCTTTAGAGATTTTACATTAAATCTCTAGTTAATACAGCATAGTAGGACAAACATTTTGGGTTTTGGTTGTTGTTAAACACTAGGTTTTAGAAAATCATTTATCCTTGGCTTTCCTCAAATGCTTTTTAGTTTGGGGTTTGTAATATTTCCCATGCTAACAAATACGTTTAAAATCTGTACTCCAATAACTGAAGACAGGAAGCAGTTATGAACCTTAGATTATGGTGTCATGTTGAAGTAAGATCTATAGTAAGGCAAGTTTAAAAGTTATCCATACTTTAAAATTCTAGAAAAAAAGTAGAACAGATGTTTATTTAATGTTCCGTCAACAACTTTTAAGTACATTGCCTAGTAGAGTGTATCACATTTTTGGATTTTTGGTTGGGAGTATGAACTTTCTCATGCTCTGGGTTGCATTCCTACAGAATGGGAGTTCATTGAGCTGGTAAAATAAAGAGCATTTAAAGTATGTCTAACTGCTCAAAACCATATTTTTTCATCTGCATCTTCCTGTCTTAAACATAAAATCATAACTTCACTAGCAGGAAGTGTTAAGAATGTTTAAGGATTTTCTAGAATTTACAATTTATGTGTAGATTTTGACTTCTTGATACATGGTGATGTTTTCAGATATTCTAAACCCTATACATTAGTGATAAGTGAATGTTCATTAATAATGTAATTATTGCTTTGAAATTAAATCTTCTCCATTATCCTGGCTGCAATATCCTTTCCTAATTACAAGACATTATTCTTCTTGAGGTCCCTCACTACTCTTCATCTTAAAGAATAAATTATGTATAAAGATTCTTAATACATATATTTTAATTTCCAAGAGTACTGTTTCTTTGGGTTTGATGTATTTGCTTGACATCCATCTAATGTTGACATCAGAATAATGTTTTGTAGTAAGAAGAAAATTTGACTCAGTTACCACTCTATTCTGAAAATATTGAAGGCTATGCTCCTAGTAAGCAGGAGAGCAGTCCACACATTATTTCTAGCATCTCTGGCACTGCCCATAATGACAATTAACACAGTCTTTACATGAGTCCTGCCATGTCTTCTGCACAGTGACTCAATGGCAGAATTGACTGGATGTGTTCCTGTGATATCTCTAAATCAATGTTGGAGAGTGCCAACGGAAGTCTAATACTGAGCTGCACAGTCGGCCTATCACTGATTAGAACCCACTGAATCAGCAGGATTTCTTGAGTTGGCATTTATATCATCCCCAGTCTAAGTCCATATTATGTTCCCAAGTCAGTTTTATAGTGTTTCATTTTGAAAAATCCAAGTCATAATTATAAAGCTATAATGAAGTTGTAACAGCTCTGAAATTTTGGTGACTTTTGATCTGCTCTGCTTAAAAATGTCTTTTCCTCGGGCTGGAGGTCTGTATAAGCACCGCCATTCTTCCGGTCTCAGTATATCCACAGGCATCACACTTTCTGAAGGTCTATGCATGCACTTCCATAATTATCACTGTATGCTGTCTTTATATATAGTCCTACAAAGAGAAAATAAACCCTGTAATACCAGATGTACTGTCTCACCCAGTATGTTGTAGTGACCTAGTAGAATGGTTTGGATATAGCAGAAGAGTAATTATGTTGCTGTACTATGGAACCAAGGATCTATCACATGCTAGATTAGAGCTCTACTACTGAGTTACATAATCAGCCCTTGACTTATGACACAAAGTCATACTGTGTTTTAGCCTTGTCTTGAACTTTCTATGCAATTCAGATCGAGCTCCATCTCATGTTCCTCCTGCTGCAAGCTCTCAGTTTTGGGATTAAACTCATATGCCTGCACATCCTGGAAATATCAGTGATAATAATCAAGACAATAACCATAGAGTACAATAATTGGCAAGTATTCCATTTCTAGCCTTTCTGAGTACTCAGAAAAGGAAGATATCATTTTTATTTATTTCAGAAGTAAAGGGTTATGAAAAACTCAAGAAATTCAAGATACTAGCTCAGATTTTTTGACTACAGCTTAACTCTTACCTCCACATGCTCAGCCTGCAATATAAGTTCTGAAGTGCCTACTATCATGACAGCCAGAATCTTCTTCAAATGTCATTTATGGGGAGAGTAAAGTTTAGCTTTCTATTCAAATACTGAAATGCCACTAGTATCATTTTCTCATTTACTTGTCAACATTTTTTTAATCAAATGCTCATTATTTTTTGAGCAATTAAGCTTCTTACATTGACCTGAATACATAAAGACCCTGTCAGAAACAAAGTTTTTGTGTTAATAACAGCTTTTGTATGACACATCTGCCCTTAATGGCGTGACCAATAATGGGGTCCTTTCATGTGAACTTTAGAAGACTTGCTAAGACAGGTGAATAAATATACTACTATAAAGGTTTTTGTCACTATTCTCATCTAGGCATTTAACCATGAAAGATTTCCTTAGATTTGGACATTTATGTAGTTTAAAGTTCAGAGCTGATTTGACTTACTTTTGGCTGGGAATTATGTAAAATGTAAAAATTTGTTTTGTGGTTTTCTACCTTATGTTGTGCTCTCAAGACTTCTTCAGTGTGTCAGAAGTCATAATTTTGAGCTCAACTTACAAAATGCACAGGAATGAAATAACCGGTTATTATGCATGAAGCAAATCATATTCAGAAATTGCTACTGTAACTAAAATGGAATCCCCAAGAGATCTACAGATTTTCTGTTTTACAGACAAGAATTTATAATTTGTGGATGAAACACTGAAAATATTGAACCTCCACACAGAGACTCTTTAAATTTCACCCCTCACCAGCAGTCACTAAGGCTCAAGGAGTATCTTAGAAGAAGAAGCAGAACGGATGTAAGAGCTGAGAGGCTGGGGAGCAATGCTATGAAATGGTCTCTTACAACACGGCAACAGCTGTGCTTACTTGCACAAGACCTTCTAGGATCAAGCCAGCCAAATAACAGCATAGATAAGGTAAAATGTTTCCTACCCACACATTAGCTAGGGGCTATTCACAGTTCATATTTGCTGGGGAAAAGAATGTTATTCCTGAGTTTAGAATGGCATCATTTCCATGTTTTGTGAATGGCCCCACATTCAAGCACATATGCACAAATACATAGCACTAACTTGATTTATTGAGTTATTTTTAAAGAGGGGAAAGAGAGAGAGATTTCTTAGTAGACTATATAAAATACTGGAGTACTTTCTCTTCTATTGCCCAACCTTTGGTCATACTATTCATTTATTGAATACATTTTCTCTATTATTTTAAACAAAATACAGAAGTATTTTTTTAACTTTTTATTGATTCTTTATGGATTTTACATCCATCATGCGTCCTGATTCCATTCATCCACCTATCCCTTTGCATCTGCCTACTGATCCTGAAACCTCCTCCACCCCCCCAAAAAAAAGAATAAAATAAAAGTTAAAAAAGAAAAGAAAAGAAATATCACCATGGAAACTGCAGTGTGACACCGTGAATCACACACTGTAGTCTTTAGTCCATACATCTTTACTTGCAAGTGTTCACTGCAATGAGTCATTGGTCTGGCTTCTTGTGGGGTCTCACTGAGACTCCTCTTGGACATTCCATTGTTGCCCTGTGTCATGGAGATCCTGTATCTTTGGGTCTTCAGGATTGGTCCCTTCATGTGCTCCAGCAAATGATAGATGGGGGGAGATGTTAGGGTAGGACAACTCATAGCCCAGGATTTGGGTCTGGGTGGTAGCTGTGTTGGTCAGTCGGCCAGCTCCCCCTCATCTTCATCACTAGGGCGAGATCTCCAGCATTGCACCAGCCAGCTCACAAGAAGCAAGGAGATGGGCCAACTCACTGACACCTACACCACCAGGACCAGCTCTACTGTGCTGTCGGGGCAAAGTTCAGGGGCCAGAGTGTTGCTGCTGATGAGGGGCAGGACCAGTTATCCCCTCCAGGCACCCTAGGCCAGATCTCCTGCCTGTTGCAGGTGGCAAGGGGCTAGAGGGGGGAGGACCTCTTTCCCTCACCCTCACTACACATGGGAGATAAGAGGTGGGGCCAGGCCGCCCAACTCACATCCATGGGCAGGCTAGCATTCCCCCACCCTACCACCACCTCAGTCAACAAATTCAGCTCTACTTGTCTGCCATGTGGTGGTGTGAGCAAGGGAAAGATTCCCTCCCTCCCTCACCCCTCACCAGGCAAGCGGAAAAGTTGACCCTGCCCCTCACTAAGGAAGCACTTGGGAGAGCAGAAGTAAGTTTGCTATATTTAAATATCTGTTTTTCATCTCTTTCTCTCCAAGTTCATCACTTACAAAGGCAGGAACATCGTCTTTAGCACATAATAGACCCTTGATCATATTTTAATGCTATTTAATTAGTTATCTGTTTACTTGACAAAAATAAATTTTGATTAATAAATCTTGATAAATAAAAACAGTATAAAAACTATTGGAAGTTCCTATACTAGTGGGGATAATTGAGAATAAAAGATACAATGCAAGAATAATTCCAAGAAAGAAATGGAGGGCTTCTAACTAAAAGCCCAAAGATGCTCTAAAACAAAATGAAAAAGAAGTCTACCCGATTTTACCTTACATAACTCCAGAAGCTAAAGCTAAAAATCTATTTCTATCTTACTATGCCTCAGAAATATAAAATATGGTATGTATTATGAATGGATATATGAAGACTTAGAAAGACTACAAAAATTTAAGTGAGCATGTTAATTCTCAATGACATGTTACCTGTAGAAAAAGAAGAAAGTAATATAATATTTAAAATATAAAGGAAATATTATTAAATTTCATAATTTAAATTAAAAATTACTTTAGACAAATGCAATCTAAAGAAAATTTAAAGATTTGGGGGTACATATAACTATATCATGACATCACTCCTTTTGGGTTTTCATGTATATACTATTTTCTAGCTTAAGACAAAGAGATGAAAGTAGCAAGAAATAAAAATAGGTCACAAAAATTTAAAGAAGGAAAATGTATCAGCACTTCATTCATTGAAGAAAAATCCTACATTTATGATTAATGGAAGAAAATCATAATATTTAGATATGTGACTATAAATGAAATATTTGAAAGTATTTCTTAAGTATAAACGGAAGTATATTCACATCTATAGAGTGTTAACTTTCCATTACAACACATACCTTAGAAAACCAGCTTGTAAAGAGGAAATGCTTATTTTGGCCTGTAGTTTTGGAGGCTTCGCTCCATAATTACTTGTTTCCACTGTTTTGAAGTGATGTTAAGGTAACCTTCCATGGTAGGGTGTAAGTAGTGAAGTAAAGCTGCTTACACCATGGTCTGCACTCAGCAAGAAAAAGAAGCAACCAGTGTCTCTTCAGGGCATGCTCAAATGACAAGAAGTCCCCCAGTAGGACTCAATTCTTCAATTTCTCCCACTTTCCAATAGCACTAACTTGGGCACTAAGCCTTCAAAACCATTTAATTTCAGACCCTATCTACAGAATATGCTACTGTCCAGTCCATACTTTGTCAATTTCAAAAGTTCCTCAGATTTCCATCATGATTTAATTCTTTTTTTCTAGAGCTGTTCATCAGTTGAATTCTGAAGAACTGCATAGTTCAAAAGAAGGTTCACAAGTTAACTCATTACAGATTAGCATATGCTCAAGTTCGTATGAACTTTCCAAAGCATTCACCTGATCTAAGTGGATTCATTTTGTCCTCTAGAGATACTATAACTATTAAGCAAATGTTTCCTGAATTCATTTTGGTAGAAGAATTTTTAACTGGAAGATTAAAACTGGGAGAGAATGAAGATATGCTCATACGTTCTAAGAGAAAAATGACCTTCAAACAAGAAGTGTATCCAGTTAAGGTATTAATTAATATAAAAGTACAAAAAGAAGCACATTGGACTTAAAATCATTACCTATTCTTAAGGAAGCAATGAAGGATGTATTCTGTATAATAAAAGAAGAACCCAGATAAGAAAAAGACGTGAGAAATGTTGAAGAGAAATTACCCGACACTTATTTTAAAAATGGCAAGATAGATCGTACTTGGACAACTGCAGTATGGCAAAGAAACTTCAGTTGAACTGACATCAACTCCAAGTTAAATAGACCTAGATGGCTATTCAGTTCTTGAATAAAGGCCTAAATAGTGTTGTCCACTTTATAACAGGAAGACAAATTGAACTCAGCACTATTTAGACAAAGGGTGGGAGATTATAAATGATAGAGTGAACAAACAGAAAAGTACTAGAAAATAGTTCAAAAGGAGATGAGCCCCTGAGATCAGGTTGTCTGTGTGCCACTTCCCAGTTCTCCATAGCAGCTCACTGTTCTCAGGAAGGACGGAAGAGAAGGGCCACAGTCACATTTCAAAGGTCTGATTCTCAAACTCTCTGAAAACTACCCCTGGGAAGTAAGAAATTTATACCTGGAAAGTAGTGGGGGAAGAATTATAACTGTAAAATTTCTAAAGTTAAACCTCTAGGGAGGAATAAGTCAGAGCATGTCAAAACAGTGTACTGTCTAGATATTAATCTAGATGTGGGAAAAATTAAGGTCATCTTGGACAGGTACAAGAAATTGAGCATCTTACTTAAGAGACAAGCAATGGTGGTCAGTGATGTGTCGTATCAAGTTCTGCTTCAGGGAACATTTTAGAAGAGGGGGCAGAAAGATTGTAAGAGCCAGAGGAACAGGGATTCTGCTGTGAGCTTGTAATATGAGAGGCTACAAACATAAAGTCTCACCAACGTGATTGCCAAATCATGAGCTGAACAGGGACAACGCCAACTCACATGCTATGCTAAAGTATATGAAAGAAATCCACAGGGTCTCAACCCTACCTAAAGAATTAGAGGCAAATGAATAGCTGGGAAAGAGGAAGGAAATCTTCTCCAGGAAAGCACACAAATTGGTTGTCAAGTGCTATGTGGTTTGGCTAGGCGTGGCCCCCATAGATTTGTATGTTTGAATGTTTAGCCCATAGGGAGTAGCACTATTAGGGGGTGTGGCCTTGTTGAAGCAGGTGTGGCTTTGTTGGAGGAAGTGTGACACTGTGGAGGCGGGCTTTGAAGTCTCATATGCTCCAACTATGCCCAGTATGGGACACAGTTGCTTGGTTCTGCTGCCTGAGGATCAAAATGTAGAACTCTTAGCTCCTTCTCTAGCACCATGTCCGCCTGCGCGCTGTCATGCTTCCCGCCAAGAAGATAATGAATGAAACCTCTGAAACTGTAAACCAGCCCCAATTAAATATTTTCCCTTGTTTTTATTTATATTTTTCATGACAGGGTTTCTTTGTGATTTTTTTCCTTTATAAGAGCTGCTGTGGTCGTGGTGTCTCTTCACAGCAAGGGAAACCCTAACTAAGCCAGATGCTAAATGATCAAGCCTGAAAACATACATACAGTAACACTGTATGTCGATGAGGCTATATTTAGGAATATATAGGTATATACATGAAGATAAATTCATGTAATAACAAGTAATGAATGAAGAGGCCATGAATTTGGAAGAAAAAAAAAAGGGAAGGGATGTATTATAGAGTTTATAAGGAAGAAAGACAAAGGAAAACAGTTACAGTTGTAATTTCAAAATTAAAACAAGAAAATATATGTATAGACCATCCTACTGGTTCAAAATAATAATAAACATATATGCGTTAAAAAATGAAATGGAACCTTAGAGAACTTGAAGACAGGGCTATTCCTTATAGTAGTCCCCTGGCAAAAGAGCTCATATATGAAAATAAAATGGAATTATTATAAGTGGGATATTATGGAGGAATTAATTTTAATTAGTCTTTACAATTCTATTGAATTGCTTAAAAGAACTATTAAGCACTCTTGTCTATTCAGCTCTTCCGAAGAGGCAGGCTGGTCCTTACCTCTTCTTCCTCTTCCTCTTTCTCTCTATTTCTTTTTCTCTCCCCCCTTTACTCTTCTCTCAATAAACTCTCCACTTTAAAAAAAACTATTAAGCAATAGGCAGACTTTTATGAAATTTTATAAATATATATATAAAATTTTATTTTTGAGATTATAATATAGTTATAACATTTATCCCTTTTCTTTCCTCCCTCCAAAATCTCCCATATATGCCTACCTTCTCTACTTTAAATTCATGGCCTCTTTTTACACTGTTATTGAATGCACATATGTATATATACATATTCATAAATATAATGATTGATTCATATAATGTTACCTGTGTGTGTATATTTTCAAGGATGAATATTTGACACTGTACAATAAATAGACTTTTGAATATGTGATGGGATTAGCAAAAGAAAGAAAACAGTGAAATCCCAAAATATATGGAAATTAAACACACATGTTCAAAAATTCAAAGATAAACACTATATACATCATTAAATGTTTAAAGTCAATGAAAGTAAAAACAAAATTTATAAAAATATATGCGATGCAGGAAAATTACTACTTATATGAAAATTTATGGCCATGAGTACTATGAAGAAAGATATCAGATTAACACCCTAAGCTTTTTATTAAGCACATCATTAAAGGAAGAGTAAATTAATTCCAAAATAACAAGAAAAGCTTTTTTTAAATTAGAAGATAAACCAATTATGTTAAAAATAAAAAATACACAAAGAAAAATAATACGGTGAAAAGATGGCTCTTTGAAAAATAATCAGTAAGTAGCTATATAGTATGTGTGTGTGTGTGATACATGTCTGTGTACATAAAAGAATGAAAGAGAGAGAGAGAGAAAGAGAAAACAAATGCTAATACCCTACATGAACAGGAATATTAGTATAATATACCTATGAACAATGGTGAGGCCATCACATAATGTGATTAATAATTCTGCATCCATAAATTCAATTGCCAAGATAAACTCATAAAATTATAAAGAACTTCAATAGTCCTACATCTATTAACGAAAATTAAAGCAATAACAGCTTTCAAGACAAGAAATACCAAGCCAAAATGGGATTGGTGGTGAATTTATCCAAATATTCAAGGAAGAATGTATACCAATTAGCTTTCACCTCTTAAAGAAGGTAAAATCAGAGAACATACATTCCTCTTTCATTTTGCAATGCTAGCTAACATCACCTCAATTCCAAATTCAAAGACATTGAAAGATAGCACTACCATGTCAACAAAACTGCAAAGATCCATAATGAAATACTGTCAAATTAATTCTAATAAGTAAGTATTTAATAAGTAAAAATAGTTATCTTAGTAGTATAATGTTGATTCAATATTTAAAATAGTACATCATATCAGTGTGCTTATTGAGAAAGATTCTTACCAGAATGAAGACTGAAGAATGAAGCATACGTTTCCAAGATCCATTTCAGGGAAACTTAGGTAGGAAATGGTTTCCATGGCTCAAGATAAGTTAGGGCTCCCTAATATCAGTGTGTAGTTCTTTGACCTTTAGTACCACACAAATGAAGGGTGGGGTAGGTAAGGCTAAGTCCTGGATAATGTGTTCAGCAATCTCCAGATCTTTGATATATCTACTTTCTACTTAAGTTAATCCTTACAATCTGACCAATATTCCTAAAGTATCCTGAGGTCCTTCAGCAGTAGATGACCAGTTATATCCATCTTTCAAACCATCCAGCTAAATCTCACTCTGTGTCTATCACACATCTAGAGCATATTTTTACAAGGTCGAAAAAGCAAAATTACATTATCATACCAGAAAAGAAAAGACTGATGATATTCAACAATCATTCGTGATTTACATCAATTAAAAATGTTAGAAATAGAGTGGGTCTCCACTAGATAGAGCGTATCTAAAGATACCTATGGCTGACATCTTTTTATCAGTGAGAGAGAGATTCGAGCCCTCCCTCTAAGACCAGACAGAAGCCAAGGTGGTCTGCTCATTCGTGCTGACAACATGAAAAACAGACACCTCTTAAAAGGAATAAAAGTTAGTTTATTTTGAGTGACCAAGGACTAGGACTATAGGTTTAGATTACCCCATAATCCATGGTCCAACACTGTAACATTTCCATGAAGTTTCCATAGTAACAGAGTAAGGAAAGTCATAGATCGAGATCCATTACAAATACATTAGTAGGTTGTAGGGCAAATCTTAATTTGCATTAATAATAAAAACCTGGAGTCAGATATTGGGGGTGAGAGATGAAAGGTCAGAGAAGCAGAGCAGCCAGCCAATAGTTCTTACCTCTACAAAATCTGTATCTCATCTCTACAAGTCCTCAGACTTAATGCCCAGATTGAACAGCCTTCACTACGAAACCTCAGACTGAACGCTGAACTCGTGTCCTTCTGCTTATATTCCTCTCTCTGCCCAACCATCTCACTTCATGTCTCCACTTCCCTGGTACCACCGCTTGATTCTGTTTCTCTTTTAGACTGGATCAATCTCGGGTATCCCAGGGTGGCCTCAAACTCACAGAAATCCATTGTCTCTGTCTCCGAAGTGCTGGGATTTAAGGTGTGTGCCACCACTGCCTGGCCTCTATGGTTAACTAGTGTGTCTAGCTCCACACTCTGATATTCAGGAAAACTTTGTTTAAGCACAAACAAAATATCACCACAGTAGATATATCAGGTAGGCAAGTTAAAGCAAGGAAGAAAAAAAAAAAACAGATCTTTGCTGTAGGCATTGGACACTATCTGGATAAATTTCTTAATTTTGGGGTTGGTGAAAACTAGAAGCTCTATTAAAACATTTCAAAATGACTTCTTAAATAGTCACGAGGATGATGGGTAATATACAGAGCAGTCAATAGGTGGCTAATAAAGTAGTTAAAGATAGCTCAAGATAATTTGTAATAAGCTGTGTACCTATAGCACTCCAACCCTCTGCAATCATTGTAGTTCTAACCAGTCAATCAGCATTGTGAGGACAGCTGCCCCTCGGGAGCTTTAGTTCACACTTCCCAGTGTCACAGCGGAGCTTTGAGTTGAGTTGTTATAAGGCTCAATGTGTAAGAAAGCTATGCAGAGTGGGAAGGCAGCAATAACACTGTCTTTGTTCACAGATGACGCGATTATCTTTATATAAAATCAAGAAAAGGTGATCAAAAATTGTAGAACTATACAGCTATAAAATGCCTGCCAGAAAGTACATAAGAATCACTTAATTTCCTATATATCAACAATTAACAAACGAAATTTAAAGTTAAAAGCAAAGTACAATACACAATAAGCTGTAAAAAAATTGTAACAAAGTGTATACAAAATAAATATAAGGAAAACTACAGAATTCGTGGAAGACCCAGAGAACTAAATAAATGGAAAGATAAAAACATGTCCATTGATACGAAGATTCGAGAAATTTCGGTGTTAGTTCTAACACAATCCACAAATTCTATGTTCTCAATGTTCTATCTGTCATTTGGTGAGTACTAACAAATTAATTCTAAAATTTATCCTGAGAGGCAAAATATTCAGAAAAGGCCATACATTATTTAAGAAAAATGATAGAATTTGAGGACTGACCCATTATAAATTCAGTATTTATTTTAATGTTACACTAAATACAGTACAGTATTAATGGAAGAATATGTTGACAAATCAGTGGAACAGAATAGGCATCTTAAAATAGACTTGGATAAATATGGACATTTGATGTTTGACAAAGGAATAGAGAATATGTAATGATAAGAACAGCCATTTTTGGCAAGTGGAGACAGAACGAGTGGGCATCCACATGTAAAATAACAAAAATGTAGAAAAATGGCAACACTAAATACTGATAAGGATGTGGAGCAACGAGAATCAACATTCACTACTCAGGAGATTTCAAAATAATACAGCCACCTGAAAGACAGTGGGGTAGTTTCTTGCAAAGGTACATATGCCTGTACCATATAAGCCAGCCATAATGTTCTCCATTATTTACTCAAATAGTTGAAATCTTTTGTCCACATTAACCTTGCACAAAGAATATTTATAACAACTTTATTCATAATTTTCAAAACTCTAAATCAGTCAAGAAGTCCTTCAGTGGAGCAAATAAAGTAACTGTGATTTACACACACAATGAAAGCTCCATTCAATATTAAACATCAGCTACCAGCTCATGAAAGAGGAATAATGTAAACGTGTATTATTAATTGAAAGAAGCCAATCTGAAAAACCCACATTCAGTGCGATTGCACTGATGCTGAAATCTTCAACAAGTGAAACCAAACAGCTTCCATCAGTTAGGGTGGTGACAGGGATGATATGTGAGGCACAGAGAAACGCCAGGGCAAGGAAATGATTCTCTGTGATACTGGGATGGCAGGTTCATGTCACGGCTCATTTTCCAAGGCCAGAGACTATGCATCAAGAGTGAACACAATGAAAAATAGGAACTTTGCATGATAATAATGTTCAATATAGATTCACAGACTGCAACAAATCTAACATTCCGGCCTAGGATGTTCATAGGGGGAAGATTATGCGTTTGAGAGGGGAGAAGTACACTTTCAGTTCAATTTTTCTCTGTACCTAAAACTACTTCAAAAACATAAAGTATGTTTTTTGATGGGAAGGAATTACTAACTCCTGGAAGAAATGTTATATAAGAAAGAAATTGCTCTCATAATTCACAACTCAGCTTAGTCATAAAAATATTTATATGGTCATAAATTTTATACTATTGATTTAATCAAATTTTAGAGAAAATTATGCAGAATTGTCAAAAATAGAGAAGTCCATGACTTAAGAATTCTCATTTACACCTTCTACAGGAATATATGGATAAATAGTTTAATGATGGTATAATAATGCAAATATGGCATAATATGTATAAAATGAAAATGAATACCTTAAGAAACAATTGCAAGCAAATGCATATGATTGTTTTTCAATAGGATACCAGGATATGGCAGAAACTATGGATAAATAGTGCTATTTTGGTTATTAATTTATGGAAAGTATGATTTTTAAGCTGCATGTAAATAGTGGGCAATAAAAGAGGTAATGCAAAAAACAAAGAAGTGAAATGTAGTGCCTGTCAATCATGCCATTTGGTTCTGTTAATCCTTAGCTATCAGACTTTAGCATTATAGGTTGAACTGTGCCCTTTTCAAATTTATTTGTCAAAATCTCAACTCATTCTACCACCAAACGTGAGTTGATTTGGAAAAACAGTAATTAGGTGTAACCAGTTAAGACTATTTTAGTCCATGGAATTTTAAGTGAATATGAATGAATTGCTTATACAGAGGGAGTATTTGGACGCAGCTCAGAAGATAGATAGTCTGAGAAATGAGAGCAGAGGTCATGGTTACACTTTGGGAGCCGAAAGAGTGCCAAACTCTACCACTATGTCATCAAAGGCTTGGTCAAATACTGTCTTTGGTTGCTCAGAGGAAACCATCTTGACTGGACCTTGAGAGAAGACTTTGAGCCACTGAAACAACGTGACAATAAATCTCTCAGTTTCTAAAGCCATCCTGCTTACACTCATGTGCTATAGCAGGCCTCAAGAAATAGTGCAGGCAATACACTAGAAAGAAGAATGAGGCCAGCATCATGTCTCAGTTTGGTAAAGTGCTTGCCTTGTAAGCATGAGAAACCATATTTGATTCCTAGAATCTACACAAAAAGGAAAGGGAAGCTCTCTGGCCAATCAGTTGAACCTAACCCCCTATCTCAGGAAAAACAAAACAAAACAAAAACTTTTAACTGGGGATCAAAGGTACCATCCAAATATATTGCATTTATATTAAAAATGTTAAAGATTGTCTTTTAATACCATGGTACTAGGAAAGAAAGGGTTTCACCGGTGAGACAGTGCAACAGGTAAAGTTGCATGTTTCCTAGAATGGTAAGGTGGTTTTGATCCTGGAAGATCACATCCTGGAAGGTGAGAACTGACTCCTATAAGTTTTCCTCTGACTTCCCCATCCACATGCTGACACACACGTGCACACACACAACACATACACACACAAATACAAAGTAAAGAAATAAATACAGATAAAAGTTTCTAGACTAGTATATTTCTTATGGATAGGGTTTGTTGTTTCTTTATTGCCAACATGTCAGAGCTTACTGAGTGAACTGAGATATTCATGTTTGGACTTCCATTGCCTTTTATATTTTAGCTATGTTTTAATGGTGTATAGGTGATTACAAGTCTCTCCTCTCCTCCTTTTATATCAGTATTTAGAACATAAACTAATAAATTAATGCTACTGATTACAGGAGTTCTACTGCACATAAACTCTGCCTACATCAATGCATTAATGTAGTTCCTTCAGAAACTGTGGATGCCAGTTGCATTGGGGTACTGAGAGTTTCCAAGGGAGAGGGATCTCCCAGGACAAGTCCTGACAGTCCCATGCTTAATGTGATAGCCAACAACAAGATTCTCAGCATCATGGTCTGGGCCCTCATTCCTATCTGAAAATAATTATCACCTACAAGAAACTCATTCGTAATTGTTTACAAACTTGTTTAGTTTTATTGGAGAAATAAGTCTTGTTCCCCAAAATATGAGGAGCAATAATATAAATATCCAATATTTCAGTTTCACAAAATCCTGTCTACCATCCTCTCAGATGGAACCTCATGATTTCCTGAGAAGTAGGACTTCTAAGCTTCGAGCCTAACTGCATTAAATAACCCTAGCTATTAGAGACTAGACTGGGTTATTTCTGGACTGTGTAGACCTGGTTGCCATCACATTAAAATGGTTAATTGCCATTTTAAGACATTTTCTTTGTCCTGCTCATGACTAGTGATCCCTGTAGTTTTCTTTGGTAACTATATATTAAATGAGGAATGCTGAAATAGAAAGAAAAGACATTATTCTTTCCTCTTATAGCTGACCCTGAAAACCTACCCAGATTTTGGTTCAAATTCTGGTTCTGATGCAACCAGAACAAAAACATGACAGATTTCTAGTTTCTTTGAAGTAAGAACTCATCTGAAGTTGCTATCATTCCCTAAATGGTCTATTTTACAAATTGAAGTAGCTGGTCAGGGTTGGTGGTGCACGTCTTTATTCTCAGCACTTGGAGGAAGAGGCAGGTGGATCTCTGTACATTCCAAGCCGGGTCTGGTGTATACATCCAGCCCCAGGCCAGCCAGAGCTACACAGTGAGGAGTTGTTTCCAAACAAAACGGAAGTGGCTTGCCAGCCCTATTATAAAATATAGAAGCTTCACTCAAAGTTAACTGCTCCCCTTCACAGGAAAGGACTGGTGTGTATATGGCCTTCTGTCTTTCATAACCATGCATTTCCTAATTAACAGTTATTGTCCCCACTTCTCCAGGCAGGAATAGCAAAAGGAAAGAGTTAGTGGGACAGGAAGGGTATCCAGGCGCCAACAAGATGTTTGGAGGATTACTAAACTGACTTGCTCACAGTAAATTGCTAGACATTTCAGGACCACTGTCGTGCCTTCAGTACCTCATTGGTTTACCTGAGGCACACGACTATTGGTTTACCTGCTCTACTTTTTTCCTAACTTTTCTTTCTTCAAAGTATGGACATACAAGGGTGAACAGATTCAGCTGTTGTTGCCCTGCTAACAGAACTCTGTTCTTCTTGGAAAGCCTTGGGAAACAGTCACAGTTAATTCTCTCGTGATGGACCACAAATTTCTCCCAATGTTCTTTACTTTGGACCCATCTTCTGTAGCAAAATACTTGCCTCCCCAAAACATCACCACGTTTTTTGTTTGGCCACTTAGCAGGTAGCTTCGGCTACATGCTTTAAGACTTATTAAGTCTGAGTCTGTTTCCTGTTCCGTGTCTCCAAGTTTTTGAGAAACTCTTCAAGCTTTTCTTCATAACCCTGGGAAGAAAAGATACCCTCTGCCATCTTTCTCTGATCACCACATGGAAGATAGTGACACCATAGCCGTTTTCTCAGTGTGCTCCTCCTTTCGGTGTCTGAGTTCTTTGGCTGTAACTTAATCCTTAGTATTTTCAGTGTGATTAAGTAGCTCTCGGTCACAAAACAGAGATAAGACTGTCTATACAGGTTCTGCCTAGACAGATAAGCACCTCACTCTGGAGTGGGAGCAGTTTGCTCCTATTACCCCATAGATCCATACCACTTACATTGACGTAATATAGTTCTCACACTGGAAAGTGTTTGATGCATTTCCTGTACCTTCTTTCTGTTTGTTTGCTATTGACACCTTCTTGTCAGTGTGTACCATCAATCAATTACATTGTGTACCATCTAATTCATTTAAAGAACTGAGATTTTATACCTCTATCCTGGAAGAATTTGCTCTTATTTTCTAAGAAATGTTATGAGCAAATTCACAAAAGAGGTTGACAAGATTGGAGAGAATGATCAATAATTCGACATGTCCCTTCTATACTCAAAGACTATGTGTTTTATTCAGCAAGCTGTATTTTAATATAAAGGACATGAGCATCTTTGTGTTTTGATATCTGCAGCATCCTGGAGCCAATTCCCTGTAGACAGACAGGACCAACTTTAGTAGAAAGAGGACAGGTCTTAAAATCCTACCATTAGCTTCAACAGTAAGGTAAATGTAGTCAGATTGAAATTCAGTTTGGAAAACTAAAATGTATGAAAAATAAATATTTAGAGAGAAAAAAGTGAATCAGATTTATAATAGCACTAATTTCACCCAATTATATAGTTTAAATCTCTGGTGTTATGAAATTTCAAGTCTCAAAAGGACTTCAATACAAAAATATGACAGTTATGAATTGGTAGATATTTTGGCAATTTTTCTAAAACAACAGTTTAACTGTTAGTATTATGCTCAGTCAAACCTTAAAAGTATAATCTCTATGCACATAAATACTTTAACTGTTTCTTTAAGTGCCTATATTATACACTAGAAGGTGGTGAGGGACCTATATTTTCAAACAAGAAACACAAATAAGTCCATCCCAAGTAAATTAATATTTTCAGTTTTTTCTCATCCTTACAAATTACCTTCTTGCAGGAAACAGACCTTATCCTGACATTTAATATTTCAATGCACCGATCTTGGTGGATGGAGAACGGACCAGGATGTATGGTGACATCTGTGACGCCTGCCCCTGACTGGGCCCCAGAAGACCATCGATACATCACTGTCTCAGGGTGTTTTCTGGAGTACCAGTACATAGAGGTGGCTCATAGTTCCCTCCAGATCATCCTCGCAGTAAGTGTTGAGAGATAACCACTCTAGTGCTTCCGGAATTGTTCATTTCTGGGCAAACTCAGTACAGATGGACTCTATGTTAAATGTGTGTGGGTTTTAGCTTTTCTAATTAATGTCATTTCTAATAGGAATTTTCTGGGTTAAACCAGATCTTTCCAAACCTATGTATATACTGCTTTTCATCAGCAACTGACAAAGAGCCTTTGATATCAACCAGCATGTAAAGATTTGATTATTGTCATTTATGGTAGAATTTTCTGAAGATTATAAAGAGACTATTGAAAGGTTTTCATATCTCACTGTCTTCCTACCTAAGAAGAAAGATTTCAATATGTATTTTTTATCTCTTTATGTTTCTTTTGGCTGAACTGTTAGCACAAATTCTTTCTTCTGTTTTCCTGGCATCCCACCCAATTTCATAGGTCTTTCACATTTTATACTCCCTCCTTTTTCAGAACAATTCATACTTTCTACGGCGTCTGCCTCTAGACTTTCATGCCCCAATACTTTAATTGTGACAATAAAGAACCCTCATTTTATCAAAAGAAAATGAAGTAATTAAATGTCAAATTAGTGTCAAAAATGCTTACATTATACAAACAAATTATTTGCATTATTAGAACAAAGATACAAATAAAAATAATTTTTCATGAAAATATTTAGAAAACCTAACTATGTAATTCTGTGACATTTAGAAAGTTTACAGCTTTGTTATACATGAACTCAGGTGTTTATGTGAGCTCCTGAAACCATATATATATTCCTTAGATTTCACATAGAGTTGTAATCAATATGCATAACCTTAAATTTGTTACCAACAAATAAAATTTGTTTTTCAGTTTTCTTCAGCTAATACTTTGAGGGTAATATTAACTCACAATTGAATAATAAGAAGCCATAAGTTGTATGTAAAATGGTATCAATGTCTCTAGATTTAAGAAAAAAACTTTTTATCATGATATGAGATATTGCAGCTGAGCGTGGTGGTAAATGCCTTTATTCCTAGCTCTCAGGAGGCAGAGGCAGGTAGATCTCTGTGAATTCAAGGCAAGCCTGGTCTACAGAGCAAGTTCTTGGACAGCCAGGTCCAAATAGAGACACCCTCTCTCAAAAACAAACAAAAAAACAAGAAAATCCAAGGAAACAAAAAAAAAACAAGCAAAACAAAAAGATATTGTGATATATGTTTAGATACATAGATAGATACAAATATAGATATATATAGGTATATAGATATAGGATAGTCTGAATGCATTGTGCTAGTAAACATTTCATAGACCTCTATAAAGAACATTTTAAAAATGTATGTATTCATAGCCAGGGATTGTAGAATGTGGCTATAGTCTGCATACTTAGGAGGCTGACACAGGATTTTTGAGTTCAAAGAAACTCTGGGCTATGTCCATAGACAACATCTCAAAAAAAAAAAAAACACAAAACCAATCAGAAACACTTTGTGTGTTTGTCAGCTTGTGTTTCTGTTTGAAGCTCTAGTTTTCAAATAAGAAACAAGGCTATGGGAGCCACCATGAATTTCCATGCCCAAGATCAAAATAGACTTGGAGGATCACATTGGCATGCCCCTGATTAGAAGGAAGGGTTCATCTCTTCCTCATTCCAAAGAAAGAACTACAAATCTTTGCAGAGAAGCGCAGGTCCTAGAAAAATCTGAATTGTGTTCAGATTTTCCTTGGATTATTACCATTTTTTAAACTTGAACTTGGATGAGCTCTTTCCCCTCTCTTGGAATTATAGAACCAGTCGCTAAATACACTGCCCTCTCTGAGCAATGAAGGAAGGTTCCTTCTCTGACAAAACATGGAAGAAGCGTGAGATGGGACTTTTAAGTCAGCTATTGAATCACTAAATTTTAGGAGATCATAGATACAGAATAAAGAAAGGGAAGGTGGGAGACAGACTAAATATAGGAGAGGAGTATCCATGGCTTCCCTGAGAATAAGCATAGATTTTTTAAGAGTTCATTGGCCACCTCTTCTTTCCTTTTGAGGTGTCTTTGTGGTTCTAATCATAGAAATGTCAACTGTGATAGCACTAAGGCACGTGTACTTAGATTGCAGCTAGATTTCATTAAAGTTAGAAGTTATCCAGTAGTCACTCTGGCAGGCATTGTATATTAAACGGTTTTGTCTAAGACACATCACAAAGGACATTTGATCTCAGGAATCCTAGCTTTCAAGGATCCTGTCCTCAGAGACAAACCAGGTCAACAGAGGCAGAAAGTGGAGTTAAGCAGGTCATGTTCTGCATAGCGGAAGCATGGGGCGCTCGTCCCTTCATTTATCTACCAAAGACTCAGCTTCAGCGAAGGAAGTCTTCTGTGACAGTTTCAAATATGGAACTGTTTATTTTGTTTATTGGGAAGTAGAGAAAAGCTGGCTATGATGACTTTCATGGTCACTTCATTCATCAAAGTCTATCAAGGCAGCTTTGTAAGAGAAAAGTAAAATACTTCTGGAATTGATACACACATAAAATATCTTCACACAGACACATTTGAGATGGGGGTTAAACAAATACACCTTCTATGCAAAACATTTCATCATTTTAACTGAACTTAAAATTTGACAAACTTCCACCTATGTCTCAACGATCATATGAGATATAATTTATGTGCATGGATGGTTATATTTTTTAGAAAGCCATTTGAATTTGTGTTGTGTGTCTATGTGACTACAACTACAGTTTTATTAAACCCCATGTAAGATTTTTGCATGCAGGGAGTTTCCACAGAACTAAATTGGAATATAGATGCATATGTTAAGAGTGATATGCTATTCAAATAAAAATTTGTTAGACAACAAAGCCGACCTTTAATGACTCAGTGCACAGCATACACAGTGCTCAGTACACATAGTACACAGCATACACAGTGCACATTACACAGTAAACACAGTGCACAGTACACACAGTGTACAGTATACATAGTGCACAGTACACATAGTACACAGTATACACACTACACACATTACACAGTATACACAGTGCACAGTACACAGTATACACTGTACACACAGTACACACAGTCCATGGTACCACAGTGTACAGTATACACAATGCAGAAAAGACAAATCATCTTTAAGAGCCGACGTGACTGACTTCTCATTTTGCCTCCCTGCATTGTCTCCAGAATGGAGAAGTGGCATCCTCACCTCACTGTCCTTTTCATTCGTTCCTCCTTTTATGATAGCAATGTTTATTTTGCAGTGTTGACTGTGGCATAGCTGAGAATAGTTAGGAAGTACATAATTAAGTTCTATATACTATTTGCCATTGGACATGTTGTTGTTTTGCCAGCCTTGGGCTAGAAAATGCTGCTGCTCCCATAAGGGCTTGCCTTGAACAATTTTCTCTGCCTAAAGAACACATTTCCCCCTGGTCATTATGATCACTCTTGCTGCAATGCTGAAGGGATAAAATGCTGTCTTGAATATCTTTTCCTCCTCTCTGAGTTGCCCATATTATCCTTCCAACAATCAAATATTTAGTTCTATTTAGTGTAGTAAACAGTTCCTGGTGCATGACCCTGTTGGCTTCTAGAAATATAGAGAGATCTGGATTTCTATACTTGAGGATGTCCCAACCAGAAAGAAAATAAATATTTGGCAGTACAAATCTGGTGCTCAGTACACACACTACACAGTACAAACAGTGCACTAAGGATTATGTGCACTGAAACAAGTCAGCTAAACTCTTACTCTTGTTTGTATCATCTTTGATGTCTGGCTCAAATCTGCTTCCATAAACGGCTGCTCTCCCAGTTATTGCTCTTAATTAATTCTAAATCCCTCTGGCTTTTTCTCTGTCATGGCTCAGCCTGTTTTTCACAGATTCCTGAACCCTCAAATGCTTGTTACCCCATTGTTATGTTTTCTGCCATAACAGAAACTCCTGGCTAATTTTGGAAGTAGCATTCACAAAGCCCAAATTTGCATTATGCACATAGTTATCTTCCATCTATGGCCAAAGGAAGACAAGTATAATGCCTCTATAATTGAGAAGAGTAGCTACTAATCATACAGCCTCCAGCCAAGCAGAAAACCCTAAAGATGAGCCAGGTGTCAGTCTTCCAGCTTCCTCCGCCTCTGTTGCATTCAAAAGGCATACAGGTGTGTGCAGTTTTAATAAAAAAAAATGGTTATCAAACCCTCACATTTGCAAAAAACACATTAGCGATGCGTGGAGAGAGCAAGAAGGAGATCAGTTGGGAAATGGTGTTTTTATATTACAATCAAATTCTTACAATTTCTTAAGCAATGTGTGACTGTTACTGCAGAGAATAGAAAGCACACGCATGTATGTTTTGACATGTAACAGTCCTTCAAGGCAGCAGAGGGGTTAAAAAGCCTTTGCTCACATACACAGTTGATTAAAAGAGAGTGGCCATGCTCCAGAAGCAAGGAAGAGAGCCAGCCTTCAATATGAATGCTCTTAGGAGCCAATGAGTAATGGACACCTGAAGTCCAAAACTCCAGGGTCTGTCTGGGGAAAGCATCCTATGATTGATTAGCTACGTCTCCCATGTGGGAGAGGAGTTGGTGTCTATGAGCCTCATATTCATTCTGTGCAAATTAGCTTCACTCCTGTAAGCAATGCCATGGCGAAAAAAATTATAAATACACAAATGTTTTTTTTATAATATACAAAAGACATTTTTAATATACATATTTCCATTGAAATGTAATACACATGATTTGTATGCAATATAACATAAAGTTAGTGCATGTGGCTTCTTTATTATATAATCAGCAAATTCTAGTTTCCAACTATCGGTAAGCATTTATGCACTATCAGAAAAATATTAAATACACAAATGTTATTTTAAGGGAAAAGATTTATTGTAATAGCTTAAGTAACGGTATTTATTGGAATGATGTTAGAACTAAAAAAAAAAAAAACATTGGAAAACAAAGCCAGTTGATCATCTTTTTTTCTCTGGCCACATCCAGAGAATCAATATTTCTAAATTTAATATAAACCTCACCAACCAAAATTGCTTGCCTTTGTTTTCCTTTATTTCCTTTACATCCGACACACTTCTAAATTCATAGCAGCTTGATTAATATTCCTTTAGGAGACTAGCAGAGGATATTGGCAAAAATGTAAATAAGCCTAATATTTCCCACAGTCCTTAGAGGTGGCTTAGAAACCATACACAAATTAGCAAGGATTCGTAAAGACTTTAGGAAAAGTTTTCATGCTGGTGTGTGGCTCTCAGCTTCAGATATAGCAGTTGTCAAGTCATACACGCTTCTGTCCCATATCTTTCCTGTGCATAGAACTCTGTAGTTGGTAGTGTGCATGAAACCAATAATAAACAGATTGTCGTTGAATAAAAGGGAATGAAAGAAGCATGTTCCTTCAGAACAATAAATTGCAGATATTCCCATTATTACAAGTTAGCCATTTGTATTTGGCATTTACGGTACTCAGGCTTGCCCAGTTTACAATTTTTGGAACACGTCATCCACGATTATTAGACTTTGGGTGGGAGTGCTTTGTGAGAGCTGGCATTTTGTTAATGTGTATGATATGTACAGGTTAATGGGGTTATTATTGCATATGCTGCTCCTTTGGTCTCCTTCAATCTGGAAACCCTTATCTACATTGATTGGATTGTTGAAGATTTGGGTTCTAATGTTTATGTCACTATGACCTTGTATGCAGCATGTACTGTCATGAGATTGTTTGTGTTTGGCTGGGGAAATGGGATGATCTGCTTCTCGGTTACTGCTATATTCAGAAGCCATATGGTTGTCATGGGGACGTCCACTTTTATACTTATTTAAGTGGAAAAATAAGACAGACTTCTCCCTATTTTCTTTTTCTTTTTTCTTTTTTTTTTTTAAATTACTTTGAAAAGGAGTATTTGACTTGGTGGCCCAGGAGGGCCTCAGACTCCAGGCCATCCACCTACCTCAGCCTCCCAATTACCAGGATTATAGTTGTGAGCCATGACACTTATGTAAACAGATTTGCTGCTACAAAAAGTAAATTTTATATATCTGCTGTCTTTCAGAGCAAAAAATTATTTATCCATTTATGGTATAATTTTTATCGTACAAGTTTTATAAACTTGTATGTAGCACTATAGTTTGATAAAAATAAACCAGAACACATGACATTTTAAATTAACAAAATATTATATTATACAAAAAGACACAAATGTAAAGTCAATAATCTTTCAATATTTTACAAACATTTTAATTTAATCAGGGTCGATGCCTTTAAGAGATTCTGGGGGTATGATTAATAGTTGTTCATTAGATCTTTGTCATGTTTTTGATATATTTCCCAGAAATTGTTGCAAATTGAGCAATTTCCAGTTCTTTGCTTTCATTAAAGTAGAAGGAAAACCTAATAGATTTGCCAGTTGGCAGGTTATTTGAAATAATTTTATGATAGAGAATGTGTAAATTGTGGCATGCAACTTAGAATAAGTTGCATAAATTGGGTAACATCACCATACAAAATGTTCTCACTACTTTGATATTTAAGAACAAGATTTTTCAGGGCTTACAAGTAAACAATATACTAAAATATGAATCATGCTGAGCTGTCTCATTCTAGTACTAATAGCAAATGCATTTCAAATAAAAATTTAATTTGCACTTAATAACTTCGATCCACTTTTATTATAGACTGCATTATTTTGATCAGTCATATAAAATTATAACTATGACTATAACTCAAATGCAAATACATTTCAACATTCATCTCTCATGAACTCAGAGGAAAAAAAGTCACATTTAAATTTATGCATGTTAATATAATGTATAAAACAAATTATGAAATATATGATAATTCAATGCAAAGTAGTATGAGATAATGGGCAAATTAAAATCAAATAAATACATTTCATTAGGAAAATGTTCTGTGAAAGTAGTGAAGTAAAACTGTAAATTCAAAACAACTCCACAGAACCCATGAGCCTTCCAAAAAAGCCTGGGCTTTGTTTTTTATTTTTCACACAATATATTTTGGTCATATTCTCTCCAATCCTCTGGATCTTCTGCATCTTCCTCCCCACCCAACTTCATGTTCTCTCACTCTATTGGGGGAAAAAAGGACGTACACACGCACCAAAAAAGAAAAAGGAAATCCAAAAACAAACACCGAACAAACAAACATGGAGTCCATTTTGTGATCCATTCTGTGGTGGTCAACGCTGCCGGGCATGCGGCCTGCCTTTGAGTATGGCAAATATACCCAGAGTCGCTCTGCGAATGAAAACTGAATTTTCCCCCTCTCAGCAGTTATAAGTTGCAAATATCTGTTTGGCCAGAGGGTGGACGTGGGGCCTATTTTCCTTTTTCTGTGCTGGGATTTTGTCTGACAAACTTGTGCTGGGCTTATGTGTGTTGTCAGTCACGGTGAGTTCGAAACTGCTTCAGTTTAATTTGTCTGGAAAACAGTTTCCTTGGGGATTTCCAACACCTCTGGTTCTTACTGTCTTTCCTTAGCAACAGGGTCTTACTGTCATGTTGTGGAGGTTACCAATAGCATTGACATTAGTTTATAATGTTTGGAGTGGGGGTTCTAGGAGATCCTCTTTGAGCAACAACTATAAATGATGTTAATTTGTTCCTGGTACTAGAGGTTTTATTTAGTATCGTATAGTGTCTAATTTGGGAATTGTCTCCTCCATTGTATGATAACTTCATCTAAATGAAGCTTTGATGGAGAGAGAGAGAGGGAGAGAGAGAGAGAGAGAGAGAGAGAGAGAGGAGAGAGAAAGAGAGAGAGAGAAAATTTATATGTATATATTTATTTATTTAGGAAGCTTCTACAGAAGCAAGTTTCCATGTGGCATTTCAAAAGACCTTTAATGTTGCTTATCCATCTCCATATTTTCTCCTCTGTATTGCTTTCTAGTCCACCTCCCTCCCCATTTAATTCTTCTGTCCTAGTTCCTTTTTCCCTTTACAACACTGCATTCCATTTACCCTTACTCAGAAGATCCCCTCCTCCTGCCTAGTCCCTTAATAACCACCTGTCCTCTGTGGCTATTGCGAATGACCAACCCATAACTAAAGCTTAAAAACTAGTACTCATCTGTATGAAAAAAAAACATGAAGTGTTTCTCTTTTTGTGTCTGAATTACCTCACTCAGGATCATTGATTCTAACTTCTTAAGAGTTGAATAATATTCCTTTCTATAAATATACAATCCGCTACCCATTCATCAGTTGATGAACATCTAAGCTGTTTCTGATTTCCATTTTTTATGAATATGAATATGTTCAGCAATGAATAATCAAGTATCTCTAGGGTAAGAGATAGAGACCTCTGGGTAAATGCTCAAGAGTGATGTGTCTGGATCTTATTATCCATCTATTCTAGCCTCTTGAGGAAGCTCATGTCTACTTCCACAGTGTCTTTACAAGTTCTCACTCCCACAAGCAGTGTGTAAGTGATCCCCTTCCTCCACACTCTCACAGCATCTGTTGTTTTCTTGATCTTTGCCATTCTAAGTGGGGCAAACTGAAATCTCACATGAGTTTGAATTTGCAGATGGTTTCAGAATGTTGAACATTTTTAAATGTTTCTCAGTCATTTGTGTTTCATCTTTTGAGAACTCTCTGCTGAATTCTAGACCACATTTTTAATTGGGTTATTTGTATTCTTCATGTTTAGTTTTGATTTTTGTGTGCTTTTCCATAGGTTTGTTTGTTTAGTCCTTAGTATATCATGTATACTAACCCTCTGTTTAATGAATAATTGGTAAAGAATTTTCCCATTCCATTGATTATCTCTTTGCTAGAATGATGGTGGTGTCCTTTGCTTGAAGAAACATTTTAGGTTTAAAGATGTGCTATTCATTAATTGTTAGCCTTTACTATCAGGAAACCCTTTCCCATGCCAACAAATTCAAGGGCATCTCTACTTTCTCTTCCATCAGTTCAGATATCCTGTCTTACGTTAAAGTCCTTCATTCATTTGGATTGAGTTTTTTTTTGTGGGGTGATAGATATTAATCTGTTTTCATTCTTCTATATGTAGCTATTCAATTTAACCAGCACCATTTGTAGAAGATGCTATCTTCCTCTAATGTCTATTTTTGGCTTCTGTTTCCAAAGCCAGGTATTTGAAGTTATGTGGAATTATATCTGGGTCTTCAGTTCTATTTCATTGGCAAATGTGTCTTTTTTTATGCCAGTACCAAGCTGGTTTTGTTATTGTTTTGTAATATATCTTGAAAATTGGGATGGAGATACAGCCAGCAGTTCTTTTATTATTCATAATTGTTTCAGCTATCCTGTGTCTCCATATGAAGTTTAATTTTTTTTTCACTTTTTGGTGGAAACTGCACTGAATCTAGAGCTTGTGTTTGGTAAGATGATCATTTTCAAGGTATTAATCCTACTGCACCATTAGCATGTGAGATCTTTTTAACTTTGAATCTTCAGTGTCTTAACGTTTTTAGCATACAAGTGTTTCACTTACTTTGTTAGTTATTCCAAATGTTTTTGAACCTACTATAAAAGATATTGCTACCCTAATTTCTTTCTCTATGTTTGTCATTTACATTTGTGGAGACTAATGTGTTGTTTGTTTTATTTTGTTTTTTTGTGTGTGTGTGCATGTGTATGTAAATTTTATATCTTGCTGTTTTACTGAAATTTTTATAAGCAGTAGCAGTTTTCTGGTGGAGTCTTTTTGGTCTCTTATGAGGAAAATCATATCACCTGCGAATAAAGATACTTTGACTTTTTTCCATTTGTATCCCGTTGTTCTCCTTCAGTCTTATTTTTTCTAGCAAAGAGTCTAAGTACTATATTGAATAGGTACAAAAAGTGAGGACATCAATGTTTTGCTCCTGATCTTCGTAGAAATGCATGGAAATGGTTTCTCTTCTTTTAGAATGATGTTTATTATGGGCTTGCTGCAGGTTACCTTTAGTACATTAAGATATAGATATATCCATCCTTTCCCTAGTTGCTCCAGGATTTTATCCTGAAGAGATGTTATATTTTGTCAAAGGTGGTTTGGTTTTGCATCTAATGATCGGGTGACTTCTGTTTTTAATCTGTTTATATGGTGGATTACAGGATTACATTTATTGATTTATGCATGTTGAACCACCCTGAATCTCTAAGATGAAGCCAAATTGATCATAGTGGGTAATTTTTGATAGGTTATTGAACTTAGTTTGCAAATATTTCATTATGAATTTTTGCATCTATGTTCATGAGGAATATTAGCCTATTGTGAGCAGATGTTTTTGTCCTGCCCAGTCCCACAACCATTCAATTCCAAAATAACACACAAAGGCTTATATTAGTTATAAATGGCTTGGCCTATTAACTCAGGCTTATTTTTACCTATCTCTGATAACATAAATTAACCCATAATTCTTATCTATTTTTATCTAAATGGCTTGGTACCTTGCTCAGTGAAGTATTCTCATCTTGCTTCCTCTGCATCTGGGTGGCAACTCCAGACTGAGTCTTTCTTCTTCCCAGAATTCTTCTAGTCTGTTCACCCCACCTATACTACTGGCCAATCAGTATTTTATTAAACCAATACCAGTGACAAATCTTTACAGGGTACAAGAACATTATCCCACAGCTGTAGTCAGAGGCTGCTTGTTAGTTCCGAGATACTGTCAGTAGCCACGTTTTTTATCACAACTCAGTGGAGTTTCTAGGTCCATGCCACCATCAAGAAGCATGCCACTGGCTGCTCATAAACACCATTCAAGTGTTTGATGGAAGAGCCTCATAGAAGAGTTGCTTGTGTGGTTTTTGCCATTAACACTGAGTCAGGAAGTCTCTCTTAAAGGAGCTGCACCTCTGCTCACTGCCAGCAAACAGAGCTCACCAGAGAAAAGATGGTTACAAGAAGCTATGCTTGGCCGTATCCTTGTCTGTCTAGAACCTATTTTAAGCTCTCTCAGGCTTTATGCAGAAGCTCTTGCCAAACATTTTGCCACAACTTGTAAATGGAAGTTTCTGTCCAACATGGTCCCACAGTTGTTCAGTCCCAAAGAAACACACAGAGGCTTATAGTTTAGCCTATTAGCTCAGGCTTATTTTTATCTAGCTCTTGCAATTTAAATTAACCCATAATTCTTATCTATGTTTTAGCCACATGGCTTAGCACCTTATCCAGCGCAGCATTTTCATCTTGCTTCCTCTGCATCTGGGTGGTGACTGCAGACTGAACCTTTCTGAAGCATGATTAATAAAAGCTCAGGGTCAGAAATTGGGGTTCAACTTGAGATCCAAAAAGCAAAACAACAAGCCATTGGCTCTTACCTCGACCTCAGTCTGAAATGGCGATCCTGCCACCCAGAATCTCAGAATGAGACTGTGTCTGAGAGCAGTGTTCCCCATCTTGTATTCCTTTCTAGAGCTGGGATTAAAGCCAAGCATCACTAGGATTAAAGGCGTGCACCACCTGATTTCTATGGCAATGAGTGTGGCTACTGAGATTAAAGGTGTCTATCATTGTGGTTACTGGGATTAAAGTTGTGTGTTACAGTAACCTGGTCTGTAAGGCCAACCAGTGGAACTGTTTTACTCTCAGATCTAATGGGCAGTTTTTATTTATTAAAATACAATTGTAATGCCACTACATCTTTCTTTTTCCCAGAATTCTCTTAGTCTGGTCATCCCACCTATACTTCCTGTCTGGCTACTGGCCAATCAGTTTATAATTAAGCCAATATAAGTGACAAATATTTACAGGGTACAAAAGCATTATCCCACAGCAGCCTATAATTGTATCAGAATAATAGTGACTTCTTAAAAATGGAACTGTTCCTTCAGTTTCTATTTTGCAGAATAATTTGAGAAGTATTGGTATTAATTTTTCTCTGAAAGACTGGTAGGATTCTGAGATGAATCCATGTGGTCCTGGGCATATTTTTTAATTGGGAGATTTTTAAATTGCTGCAAATGTTTTACTAGGATTATAGATTTGTTTAAATTGTTCGTTTCACCTTGATTTGACTTTGATGGGTTGTATATATTAAGAATTTCATTCATTTCTTTTAGGTTTTTCCAGTTTGGTGGGTTGTGTTTAAGTAATTTAATTAGGGATGGTTATAATATAAGCATGCCATTTCCCCTTCCCTTTCCTCCCTCCCAACTCTCCCATTCATACCCCTAACACATTTGCTGTCTTGTCTTTTCCAAATTCATAGCCTCTTTTCTTAAATTTGTGTGTGTGTGTGCACATGCGTGTGTGTGAGCATTCACCAATATGTAAATACAAGCTTTTCAGTCTGTGTAATGTTACTTTTATGTATATATTTTCCCAGATGACCATTTGGTATTGTATAACCAAACAGTATGCTCTTTTCTGAAGAAAACTACCTATCTTCCTCTGAGCATTCTGTAGTTGCCTGAAGTTCTTTCTCTAGGGTGGAGGCCTGATGAATTTTTCCATTCTACATTAGTATGTCTGGTAGTGTTCTCCTTGCTCAGATAATGTTTAGGCAGCCATGTTGGCAAGACCTCATGGTCGTAGCTTCTGACATTTCCAGGAGACACAATCTCACATCAATCTTCCTGTTTCTTTGTCTCTTATAATTGTTTCTCTCCCACTTCTGCAATGATTCCTGGGCCTTAGATACAGGACTTGTGTTATGGATATATTATTTGGGATTGAGTTTCAAACCTCTGCATTTTGGCCTGTTATGGTTTCCTGTAGTGGTCTCTGTCTCTTGCAAGTTTCCTTACTGAAGGTTGAAAACTGCACTTATCTCTGAGTATAAGGAAAAATATTTATAAAGTGGTTGGGGATTATTCTAGTTTGGCAAAATGTCACTTGTAGGTTCTCCTCCAAACTTTGTGACTTTACTAATTCTGGGTAGGTGGCTAACTTTCCAGTATCAGGAAAGATTTCTGTCATGTAGAGTGGATTTTTGTATCATAAAATATATCCTTATGATTATTTGAATTTCCGTGGTACCTCTTGTACTTTCTTTTTATCTCTAATTGTATTACTTTGAATCTTCCCTCTCTCTTCTTTTTAATTTCTCTTATTCCATGTAGTTTTTTGTTGTTGTTGTTTCTATTTCATTAGTTTCCAGCCTAAATTTGATTATTTCTTCCTATCTACTATTTTGGAGTGTTATTTCTCCTTGTTTTCCTAAAGCTCTCAAGTGCATCATTATTAACAGACTCTCTAGATTATTTTTCAATGTAGATGGTTAATGCTTTTAACTTTTCTCTTAGAACTGCATTCATTGGGTCTTATAATATTGTGTTTTAATTTTCATTCAGTTCCTAAAAGGTTATAATTTCATTCTTGATTTCATCTTAATTCAATTTTTATTTAATAGTAAGTTCTTTAGTTATGTACTTTCTGCTGTTTTTACTGTTGTTGATATTCAACTGTAACCTATGGTGGACAGATTGGATGGAGGAAATTGTTTCTATTTCCCTAGATTTGTTAAGATTTGCTTTTCATCTTAGTACATTGTCAATTTTGGGGAAAAAAAAGTCCCATGGGGTACTGAGAGGACAGGACAATTTTTAGTGTTTGAAAGGAATGATCTCCGGATGACTGCTAGGTCCATTTGATTATGATATTATTTAACTCCAGAGTTGATCTGTTTATATTTTGACTGTATGGCCTATTTGTTGGTGAGTTAGAGGTACTGCAGTCACCATCATTATGTTTGGGTCAATATTTCATTTTATCTGTAGCAGAATTTCTTGGTGGTTCTTTTTTTTTCTGTTATGAGTATGTAGTATCCATCACTATCTCTCCAGATCAGTTTTGTTTGAAGACTATTTGTGAGATATTAGAGTAGCTATGCCTACTTGCTTCTTGTTTCATTTGCTTGGACTGCTATTTCCATCCTCTTACCCTAAAATGGTGTGTACTATCTATAATATCTGTCCACTATCAAGGGGATGGTGCTGTGTATTTCTTGGAGGCAGCTGAAAGATGAGTCCTGTTTTCTAATCAAATCTGCTAGTCTGTCTTTTCTTTTTTTTTGTAATTAATATAGTTTATCCCATATTTTATTTTTTTCCATTCAAAAAAAATTTTACATTTTCTCCCCTTCTCCCAGTCCCCTCCCACTCCCCCCTCCTCCCTCCCACTGCTTCCTTAAAAGAGGGTATGGTGCCCAGCCCTGTGGGAAGTCCAAGGCCCTCCCCCCTCCATCCCGGCCTGGGAAGGTGTGCATCCAAATAGACTAGGTTCCCAAAAAGATAATACATGCAGAAGAGATAGGTCTTAGTGTCATTGTGGATGGCTTCTCAGTCTTCCCTCATTGGCAGCCACATTTAGAGAGTCCAGTTTGATCATATGCTCATTCAGTCCCAGTCCAGCTGGATTTGGTGAGCTCCTATTAGATCAGGCACACTGTCTCAGTGGGTGGTCCAGCCCCTCACGGTCCTAACTTCCTTGCTCATCTTCTCCCATCTTCTGCTCTTCGACTGGACCTTGGGAGCTCAATCCATTGCTCTGGTGTGAATGTGGGTCTCTGTCTTTATCTCCATCCATCGGATGAAATTTCTATGGATGTGATCAAGATATTCATCAGTGTGACTATGGGACAATGCTAGTTCTGGCACCCTCTCCTCTGCTGCCCAAGGACCTAGCTGGGGACTGAAATTGATCCCCAACATGATTTTTTAAAAAAATAAAATTTAAATTATATCATATATATTTAAAATAGCAACAAAATAGATACACTTAAAATGTGTTATTTAGTGTGCCAATATACGAGCATCTTTTGCAGTCAGATAAATTAGACAATATTACCAAGAAAACATTTAGATAAACATCATACACTCCACAGCAGTTTTTATAAAAATTTAATAAACAACCCTAAAGGTCATATGAAACCATAATTTACCCTGAATAATCAAAATAATTTTTAAAGCAATAAGGCTATGCATGTCAGTCTCCCTGTTTTTAAAATATATTACAATATTATAGAGATTAAAATTGTGTAGTACTGCCATATTGACCAACATACAAATCCATGAGACAGAATGCATTCAGAAATAAATAGATGCATATATGATCAGTTAATCTTCCACAAGGTTGCAATCACAACTAATGGTGAAAAATATCAAGTAATAATCTCTAACACACATAGATTTCAGGTAAATTTTTATTTGATACTTGTCAGGGCATGTGTAAGCAGAAATAAACAATTCTCTAAACAGTTCCCAGTGTTACCCTGAAATAGGCATTTATAAGACCTATTATAATTTTGTGTATACAAACTTGGAGTATAGTCTTGGGTGGTTTTCATCTTCAGAGTTTTGTCTTAAAAACAGTGCCTTCCTTTTCTCTTCACAGATAGTGAGTGAGTCTAAAGCCCTGAGTTCCCCAGAAACACATGAGTCCAGTCAGGAAAGTCAGTACCCATCTACCAAGATGGCACCACAGCTCTCAACAGGAAGGTTATCTATCTAATACCTATTTGGCCACACAGCCCTGTTTAGGAAAATTGCATCTCTAACTCAAGGGTGGCCATACAGTATTGATTTTTCCACCATATTATTTTCTAGGTCTTCAGAAACAATTTCATTCAGTCAGGCCTGTTACAGAAATAGTGTGTTATCAAAAAACCTTTGTATCCACACTGCATTCACTACATTTCAGTAGTAACTAGACATTTGACATGGATCTGGATTTGAGAGCCTAGTCTACAGTTTCCTAGTCTGGTGTCAAAGATCAAAAAACACTTCCCTTCTTAGGACAAAACTCCTGGTTCCTTCCGTGGGAAAATGATCAGCACAGGAAGCTCCCTTCTTTTCTCCCAGCTCCAACAGTAGCCAGGAGCTCTCATGCTGGGCCTTAGTGTTAGACGTAAGCACTCTGTTGGACGAAGTTATAATGTGGGAGGCCCCTCTGTGCACTGTGGTTACCACCAATGAATAAAGAAACTGCTTTGGACCTATAGCAGGACAGAACTTAGGTAGGCAAGGAAAGCTAGGCTGAATGCTGGGAGAAAGAGGGGCAGAGTCAGAGAGATGCCATGGAGCCACCCTCAGAATCAGACATGCTGAAACTTTGCCGGTAAACCACTGACACATGGCAAAACACAGATTAATGGAGATGGGTTAAATTTAAATATAAGAGCTAGCCGATAAGAAGTTAGAGCTAATAGGCCAAGCAGTGTTTTAATTAATACAGTTTCTGTGTGATTATTTCGGTTCTGGGCAGCAGGAACCAACAGGCGGCTCTCTCCTCCTACACAGTTAGATATCCCACAGTTCTCGCTCAGCTTTTAGAAATGCTGCAAGGTGGGGCTCAGTTGTTAGAAAGACTTGCAGTACTGGGTTCAGTTGTCACATGACTGCAGAATATTGGGTTTAGTTGTTAGATGCACTGGGAGACAGGGTTCAGTTGTTAGAAGTATAACAATTTTGTCAGGGCTCAGTTGTCAGCTGTATCCACAGTTGGTAGACTCAGTTGGGACAAACCTCTGCAATGCTGGGCTGTACCACAGTTGGTAGACTCAGTTGGGACACATCTTTGCAATGCTGGGCTGTACCCATCATTGGCAGATTCAGTTGGGACACATCTCTGCAATGCTGGGCTGTACCTATAGTTGGTAGACTCAGTTGGGACACACCTCTGCAATGCTGAAGTCTTTTGGGGTACTGCTCCAGCTCCTCTCTCCTGGGACCTCAGATGGAGAGATCATTTAAAGGCTAGTAACTCAGTAAACAAATGTGTTTGGGGGTTTTGCAGCATCACTATAGTTCATATAAATATTCAAAACACGTGGGGGAAAAGAAGCAAATCTGACTGTAAACAGGTAGTTTCCCCAAGGTTAGAAAAGAAAACAGAAATGGAATCAGAAGACACTCCCTGGAACAACCAATGTGTTCCAAACATAAAAAATAACAAAAGTTCTAAACTGATTTTAGAATCCCAAATGTACTACCCCTGAATAGTAACAAATACTATGGGTTGGGATAAGTAAGTGGTATTTAGCTCCTTCATCTGGTCCTTTCATTCATTTTGCCTATTGCTGGTGTATCCTTTGAAATTAGTCAATGAGTCTGATCATGGGGGCAAACAGTGCAAGAACTCAAATAGCCTCAGAAGACAAATTCAGTGCAGTGGGCAGGGGTGGGGGCTGTTTGTTACTAACATTCTCTGGTTTTCCCTACTTGCAAATTGAGAAATAGAAGGTCTAATACTCACAGCCTTGGAGCACCCATCCTTAAATCTTACCACCAATTATATAATAAAGTATTTTGTAATTGTGAACTAAATGTTAAAGATTTGCCTTCAGAATAAATGAGAGAGCATCCTTTATTTTCTCCTGAGCCATACCTCAGTTCCTTTTGGAACTATATAAACTTTTCAGATTAACTCACAGTGATGTGCAAAAACAGGATAAATCCTACTACATTTACCTTTTCCCCAGGTAGAATTCAGATTCCAAAAATCAATATAATACGACTCCCTGTCTGCAGCTTCTACAGCCTGCCTTGCCTCTCATAGGCTACTTCCACCTGTATACAAGAGCTGCTTCTGGGTAGAATATTTGAAAAGCTCACTTGACCTATAAGTCCATCATCTTATTTATCACAAGATTTGGAAACAGAGAATAAAAATATTAATACATTTAAGATGGCAGTAAGGATTATAAACTATGAATCACAAATAGTCATGTTTTCTTAATCACATGAGGTTTAAGTGGAGACTATACAGCATATTGTTCAGTGAACTAAGTTCAGATCATATTTCTTATACTTAACTTTATAATCAAAAATTCATTTCAGAACTAAATTAGCTGTATTGAGTCACAAGTGTCTCCAAAATAAGCAATCATGTTAATATCTACTAATATTATTTTGTAGTATTTGCATAGTATTTTGTAGAAATAATTACAAGCTATTGGCCTGGAATAGCAGGTTATCATCTTCATGTGTGATGTCACTATTATTTAGGATGTCATTCTAGTCCTAATCAATTAGTATAACACAGAAATCTTAGGCATAAGTATTTCATGGCATTTTCCTCTTCACCAGATTGTCTAAATATAGTGGTAGAAAAACATAGTAAGATGCATTTCTGTTTTTAAATAAGAGCAATGAATTCTCAAAGGAAGGATATAAACATGATTTGTACTGACAGCCATAATGTGAAAGATAATTTATTGTTTGGCATGCTATACTTGAGAGAAAGGGAATAAAAATATGGGCAAATACACTAAAGCTAAATAATGTTTACACAGTAGAATGGAACCATCTGTGATATTCTGTCTGTATCTTTCACTTTTATCAGTCTTATAAATAGGACTTAAACTGTTGTTAGCCCACACATCCTTCTGTTCATCAAGATACATGATTTCTGGGCCTGGTCATTTCCCCCTGATTTTTCTCTTCATGCCATTATAGCTGCAGGTTTTCTGATTCTGTTCTTTTTTCCTCTTAACCTTTGTCTCTACTCTCATCAATCATGTTAAGTTCATCTCAATTAATAAGCCTGAGTCAAGCTCACAACTTTGGACACTACTAAGTTTATAACTCCCATTCTTCTCTTTCTCATTATACAATGGCTGGATTCTACCCAGAGAAGCAGCTGTCACATGGGTGTCTGAGTTAAGACCTGTTTCATATTTGGTTCCCAAGTCCTGATGTTGCAAGCCTTGCATAGCTTCAGGGATTGACCAAAATAGGGTGCTGAAGGAAAGAAGAAAGGACAGAAAGAGGGACACATGTAGGAAAGCAGTCTTCAGACTGTAAACAACGGTAGAGAGAAAGCTATGGTGACATTTTCTGCACGCACTATCGATTTCCACACACTGACCAGAGGAAGGCTTTGCCATTTCCCATAGGTCTAAGACACTGGCATCCTTGATGTGGCTGCACTTATGCCAAACAATATGCTTTCATTGAGGACTTCAGTTACTTCCTACAGTGATAGGAAGCCCAGTGTCAAGGCTCCAAGAATACTTTCAGTCCCTTTATCTCCTCTTCTCTCCTGCAGTGTACGAATCTCTCTGTTCTCTATCAGTGAGTCTCTACAATTCCATCTCTTGAGCTTGGTTCATTCATTTTCAGCACATTTGTAGGCATCCTTTTTCCTCTTGCTACTTGATGCCTTCTGCTCGTTCATCTCATTCGCCATCACTCTTATAATTTTTTCTACAACTTCATTAATTTCTTCATCACAGGTGGATAGAGAAGATTCTCCTTTTTGAAATGCCTAAACACACAACTCATCCATACTATAATTTCATGTTACCCTATTTAGTCAAATGTCATTTTTATTGGTTTACCACTATTATGTAATCCAGCAGAGAGAAGTTCAATGACAAAGATTTACTTATCTCTGTTTCTTTTGAGCAACATACTTACTTCCCAAACATATTAGTGATGCTTGTAAACGCATTATAGAAAAAAGTTATCAAAGGAAGCTCATTCTTGGGAATTTTGAAAATGGTGGCCAAAACTGCTGGGAGTTGCTACAAACTTGATAAACTTTTCCATTTTCAAAGAGGGGCTTAAAGTCAAGTAGGTTAAACCTAAAGATTTGAGTTGAAACTGTACACCCCTCTTCACCTGCTTAGAGCTAAAAAACAGTGTCACTGTCATTCAGTCTCTGAACAGTAACTGCAGAGGGAAATGATTTATATCCCTGGAGCAATAGGGATGAGTCAAGACTTGCGCCCTACTCCTGCAACCTCGGTTCTTGGGAAGAGAGCATGTATATAGTGTGTGTGTATCTCCTACATATGCACAGAGCATCTACAGTTTAATCAATATAATCGCTGTTCTACACAGAATGAGGCAGGAGGAGGAAGCAGCAGCAAGAGTCACTCAGATGGGAGGCTGTTAAAATAAGGTAGAAATGTGAAGAACGAGGAGCTGTGTGACTACGGGCATGGTGAATGGGATAATAGGAAAGACTGCTACCTCCACATGAGGGCACACTTGCAGTTCTGACCCCCTCTCACCAGTCTGGGGTAGCTCTTGCAGGTTACTTTCTCAACTTGACATAGCCTTCCTAACTCATTCCCTTTCTACTCACTGTGCATTTAAGCTCTTTTTTCTTTTCTTTTTTTCCATTTTTGTTTTTCTTTTGTTCCTCAAGACAGGTTTTCTCTGTGTAGCCCTGGCTGTCCTAGTCCTGGAGCTGGCTCTGGAGACCAGGCTGGCCTCGAACTCCTAGAGATCCACCTGCCTCTGCCTCCTGCGTGCTGGGATTAATGGCATGTACGCTACCACCACCTGGTTAAATTCTTTTCCTTTAAACAACTCAAAAATTTCTTCTTTTTTTTCCACTGTGCAAATGTCTCTCATTTGAATCAACCTTAGATCTATTTTTCCAACACTTTCAATTTCCTTTGTCTTCTTTCATTGATTTGTTTCTGTCTGCCTCTCATTTCCTAATGCTGGAACTCCATTTTCCCTCTCCAGTCTTTTCTTCCCCATTCACTTCCTGGATAAACATCACCGATGACTATTTCTGTAATTTGGAACCATGATCAAATTGGATATACCATATATATCCCATGCACATATAGAATACATATGCAGCCAATAGCGATAGTTCCCACAAGAATTAAAAGTGACATGGGAGCTGGTTAGAAGTCCAGTCTTTAGGTAACATGTTCCTTCTCCTGTAAATAATCTAAATGTGTTTCTATGCACTAAATTTTAGAAAGCCTTTAGTGACTCAGTTGCTAGAAGAAAATATGTTTTTTGAAATATTTTTATACAACCATTCTTAGTTTACATTTTACTTAATTATCCTCTTGATTTTAAAATCTATTTTTATCAAGATCCCATTGGTTCTTTTATTTTTATTTTTATTTTTCAATGGCAAGAAATGCCTTGCCAAAAGATTGCTTGGCATGAAATTGCAGTTGTCAATTTTGCCTTTGTACCAATTAGATAATATAAATCCTTACCTTGGGGGAAGTTTATAGTTTTGAGACTCACCTAAAAGAAATGACAAGAATAGTATTAATGGATAATGTAAACTTCATGTATTTTGAACATAGTGTTCAAATATGAAAGACGGTTTTACATATAAATTGTTGCCTTGTGAGGTAACAGTGTTACCCTTGAGTGCTCTGCCAGTATGACTGGAAAAACTATTTTATCACACAAGTTATTAAACTAAAAATCATCAGACGCTCTATTTAAATAATCTACGTGAACATTTACCTGGATTCATCTCTGCTTTGATTTTTCTTCTGTGATGTATTATTGATTGTTTTTTTTTTCATTTCTGCCCCATGTGCTTACAGACGTTAATCTCCAGAGCACCTCAATTATTCTCCCAACAAAGGCAGTTTGTAGTTTGGCTTTGCTTCCCTGAGACCCAGTCAAGAAGCTCTGATGACAGATAGTCTGCTTGTCAGCTTTGCTTCACGAAGCCAAAGAAAATGGAACTTCACGGAAGCTGAGCCTCAAGCAGTACCTGGGCCTCTTATTTGGCCTTTTCATGCTGGGTTTGGCAGAGGTGTTAGTCTTTCATCACGCGGTTCACCAACACAAAGGGGAGAGAGCGGTTGTGCTTTTCGGTACCATTCTGGAGATTGCTATAACACAAAATAAACAAACAATATATTTTTAGGGCACCACCTGCAGCCAGCAGCTGTAGCAAGCAGAGCAGAACTACGAATGATGTGATTTGTCCCATTTACCATGGAGCCTGAGGATTTAGGCAAGAGGGAGGAGACTGCTCTATGTACACAACCCACACACTGCAATTTGAATTGAAGCTGATTTTTTTTTAGGTGGGAACTGAGGTATCATTAAAGCTCTTCCCTTTCCCCGCCCTATGACCTCTGCTTGAAAACATTTCTATTATTGGGGTTTCAACTGTTAACTGGGGGGAATCATTTTTCTCACCAGTAAACTTCCTTTCTCATTCAAGGGCAATTTTCTCTCATAGCAATCTATACTTAAATGCCAGCGTCTGCTATATCTAGGCTGGATATAAAATGATGTCTGGCATTTACGTGAGCCAGTGACATGGGTAGAGAAACTCATGCACTTGGCTCATTTAAGTTTTTCTTCATAGCTACAGCCTTCATCTATTTCTGTTCTTCCTCGGGATCTGTTTCTTGAGATGTGAGGCATAAGTTCAGGATCTTCTGAAAGCTCAACTTTCAACTCATGCTTAATTGACAATCTGTTCCTGCACTAACCCATTCCTTCCCAGGCAGAAAATCTGTGAAGCTCATCCTGTTCAAATCCTGCTGGAGCTATACCGCCTGCTGCTTAGAATCTTGAGGCTGGCATGCAGAGTGTTTTAGGTACACTTTTTTTCACAGTTTTAAAAAAAAATGACTGCATTCTCTCTCTCTTTTTAACCACCACAAATAGGACTTTTTATCACTATTTAAAATCTGGATTTTAAACAGATTCTTGGGCTAAGAGTCCATGTACACATCATCTTGTCCAGCTTTAACACCCGTCTTACCCCCAGTAGTTTCTCCAGAACTACCACCTTCATCATGGGGCTCCATGAGTTGTCCCAATTCAAACTCGGGGTCTTTGGCATTTTTTATTTTTCTAACAAAGATGTCATGAAAAAGATATATGGACTAGAAAGACTTTTCTGCGTCTTTTCCAATGCTTTTTACTAACCACTTCCTTCAAGTCATTTGTCTGCAACTTGAGTCATGATTTCCATCATCTTCTTCCATAACTGGCTGACCTGTTTCTGTTGTACATAGCACATCTTGTGTATTTGATTGTTGCATTTTCCTTTTAGTGAAACCAATGGAGAATAATAGGTGGAGCAAATAAACATCTGTTGTTTTTACACCAGCATGAGCTTTAATCACAACCTGCCACTTTTGACAATGGGATGCATTTTGTCTCAGGTAAGATCCACAACATGGAAGTTTGTTAGATAGGTTTTGACATCAACCCTTTTAGTAATTGGCTTGAATTTCCTAAATGCAAATTCATCATTCTGCAGATCAGTAAGTCTGACTTCAAATAAATAACCCTTGAGGCCATCAGATGGATTTTGGTTGCTTAAATCCTTATGACTAGTGTTTTTCAAATGACTCTAATAAAAAGTTTCACAGAGCTTTCTCATCGTACCAATCTTTCATAGAAAATGAGCCAACCCCTTCCTGCTTGACTACCTTTCCGCCCCCTTCTTGAGGCATTTGTTCTTGACCACCATGGCGCTGCTCAGAGACACTGCTCCTTGTTTTCTTAATGGCTGTTGATTCTAGCCCCAGAAACCAAAATTACCATTTCATGTTGAGCTTTTCTAGGTGATCTGGAATATATATAATTGAATTACATACTGATCTGTGGGCAATCCAGGTAGTTACACATTGAAATTATTTAAACACAGAGGACAGTTCACTTTAGCATTAAAGTAGACATCAAATACTATGCAACATTTTGGTTTTATCTCAACAATGAACATTGTTGTTTAAAAAGAGAACTTCTCTAAATATTTATGAAGTATGGTAGAATGCCATTCTTAATGTTTGTACCAGTGGCCAGATTCTTATTATGAAGTAGAACATTCCAATGACCGTCTTTTTGGGCCTCATTATCACCCTTTCTCAGTACTTACAGATATTTCTCTAAAACCCTGAGAACTTAGATGAGAGACTCACAAGTCTGCAGTGATGTGTGTCCCTAGTAGTGGAGGCTATGGAGCCCTGTAAGCCAGCAAGGGAAGCTGCTCCCATTATCTTCTCTTTCGTCACTACAGTGATGGTTCTTAGGAATATCAAGCATGAAATCATTCCCTGCCATCGTTGTCTGCAACCATGTTTAATGTGGGACCTGCTTCTAGCTCCCTCACCATTTGAAGCCATTAATAAGAAGTTTTTGGCAACAACTCATATGCATTATTTTGCTAAGTTATTTCTGCCTCTGAATCTTGTCAATCAATTGCATTTCTGCTTTATAATATTTAACTCTGGGCCATGCCTTTAACCTGTCTGGTTGAGTTTTTGGAAGAAGGAAGAGAAGAAAGGGAGAAGGTCTGGCAGACTGCCTCTCTGCTTGATAAAAGGAGCAGACAGGAAGGTGGGTCTTGAAAGAGTACTCTTTGAAACTCTCTGACGTCCTTTTGCTGTCTTTGGCTGCCCTCCGTATTTTGTTTTGCTCCCCTCTCTGTATCATCTGAAGTAGCTTCTCTTTGAGTTTGTGATTGTTATGTGAAACTCAGCTTATATGCTGAAGCCCACTAGTGAGTCTGTCAATTTAATTATTGTGTTTTTCCACTCCCATTTTTGTTCCATTCCTTTTCTGTATTCTCATCTGTTTGTAAATATTCTCATTTGGCTCACATATAATTTTTCCAAGATTGTAAGCTTATTTGTGATGACTGTCTTGAATTATTTGTCAGATATTTCATGTACCATCATGCCCTTAGGATCAGTTTCTGTGGGTACATTTTGTTCATGTGCCATGGCATCTTATTTCTCTGTATGCCTTGTGAATTTTCATCCCTTGCATTTGAAAACACAGAACGTTTTCCCAACGACCATGAACTGGCATTGTACGGGGAAGGATCTTCCCTCAAATAGCCCACTGCACAGAGATTAGAGACTCTTCTTCAACATTTTCTGTGGGTGTGTCTTTATTGTTGTTCTACTTGAATATTAGCAATTGATAAGAACTTGACAGTTGCTCTATAAATAGCCCATAATCTCTTGTTCCCTTGAGATGTTTCGATAACACTACAGGTTCTCTGAAGTTGTCACAAACAGTCCAGCTCTCTTTATTACCAGCGTCCCCTAGAGTGTATCCAGTCCCATCAGTACTACAAAACAGGAACCGGAGGAGCCAGTCAGAATCACTCACCCTCAACCTGACTATTAAACAGACTCTAATTATTTTCCTCGCCATGGAAAAGGTGGGAGTTCTAAGTGTTTTGACCTCTAATTCTGTCCTGGGCCAGAAGAGGACTGTGTTGGGTCTGTACAGAATGTTCCAAAGCATCAGTTGTTTTCAGTGAACCTCAGCTTGCCAGGAGTGAGATACAAACAAGACAGTAGTCATTCCCTTAAGAAGTCCACCCAAACATCTGATAAGTAGAACCAAGTTTCTGTCTTCTCTCTCTTTCCCTCAGAGAAGGCAGAACCTAGAAGCTTTTCACAATCGTGCTACTCACTTCAGTGAACCTCCAGGACAGACTGAGTGAAAACCCTGAATTTTCCTAGTGCTTTGATTCAGTCAGTTTTGCATTTCAATGCAGAACAGGACTCTGTCAACTGGTACCCAAATTTCTAACAAAGAAGATTGTTTCATAGATCAATCATTGAGTAATTGTCTGCCTGTATGGAGTGAGAGTGCCTGGGATTTGGTACTCTACCCTCTTAATAATGTCACTTCGCTTAATTTAAGTCCGTATGTGAGAATAAATAATAAAGATAAATTGAAAGTATTCATTTCTTAAGTAGTATAGGTGTCATTTGTTGTTGGTGTTAAAAGTGAAAGATGCAGGCAGGGTTATTATGAAGAAAAGAGAAGTAGTGAACACTTGAGGTTTTTTAAAAAAGGGTTAAGAAATTCAGGATAATAGGAGCTGAAACTTAGTTTTAAAAAGTGTTTTAACCAATAGCAAAACCCAGTGGCTTCCTCAGTACCTACGAATACAATTATTCATTTTGCTGAGTCATCAAAATTATGTAACTACCCTTTCTTTTACTTTATTTTTCTATCAGAGGATACTGATTGTTCCTTTGACTATAGTGAAGAGTCTCCCAAAACTTTAGTTATAAGTAAATAAAACCAAGAACTGGATGGCAGTCTAACTTGGGGCTTTAAAGGATAAATGAAAGGTGACGTTCACCAGTTATCAAACATGTTTCATGGAATTTACATCTAGTATTAATAATTTAAAAAAAGACCTCTCTATTCATACAACCATTCAGAACTGCTCAAGACCCTTCCAATAAGAGCACTCAAACCTGTTCATTTCAGAATGAATTTTTTGAATCTATCTTTAGGGTCCACCATAGTACATTGGCATCAATGTCAGATTTCATACCAAAGATTTGAGTTTTGCTTCTGAATGGCATTTAACTGTCAAGAGGCTCACCCTGAAAGAACAAACTAAAATACATTCATTAATTCAAATAGAAAATACATGCATGCAAAAAAATCATCCACGCAAGTAGACAAAGAAATTACAGGACAGCCAATGGTTTTGAATATTTCCTTTTTTTTTTGTTGTTTTAGTTGACACTTTCACAGGAAGATACATAGAATTTTAATAGAATGAATTTCTCAGTTGTATGGAGATAGAACTGTAGTAAATTTTACAATGACTGCCTCTGTCCTTATAAACACAGCAAGATAGCCACCTTTAATTAGTACTGGTAATAAAACAAAATGAGAAATAAAACAAGCTAACAAAAAGACATATTTTAAATGCACTGTAGCTTTGGACTCTTAGAAAATAAGCAAAAATATCTAAGTAGATAGCATTATAGAAGGACTCTATAAGATGATGTGATTCAAAATATTACTTTCAAGCGTCTAAATTCTGGAACAGACCATACAAACCATTTACAATAATTTCTGTTTTGTTGATGAGGGAAGAGGATCACAGCTTATTCCAGGATCAGCATCATAAGCAAGCTTCCCCATGCATGCATTCAAACATTTCTTCACTTTACATAGGAAGAAATAATATATTTGGGAAATGTTATGGCTTTGTTTGTAAAACCAAGGCCTGTAAAACCCATGTTGGCTCTCGAAAAAGTTGAAGGTGGACAGTGTTTGCTATTAGAAGCTGCATATTTTTTCCCTTCAGTTTTCTTTTTAACCCTAGTCCTAAATTTCATTTTACACCATGTTTTCTTCCAAAGGACATGGTGGGCAGAACACTTTCACAGCCCTTACAGCCCGCTTCTGCCTCCCGGGAATGGATTTGTTTCAGTGGTATCTGTACTGGAGTAATATAAGTCTACTGTCATGTTTGCAAACATAAACTAGCCAATGAGAAGGTTTAATTTACTACCTCTCATAGGGAAAACCATTTCCAAATCAATATGGGAGCCCAGAATGAACAAAAATCTTTAGAACAAGCAAGAATGAATTTAGAATACTGCAAGGCAGGAAATGAAGATGTGGTTTCTGGCAAGGGGAAAATGTTTTATTTTTAAAATATCACAATTTTTTGTGATTATACTATAATGACACTATTCCCCACTTCCCTTTCCTCCCTCCAAATTCTCCCATGTATCCTGCCTTACTCTCTTTCAAATGTATGGCCTCTTTTTCTTTAATTGTTGTTACATGCATACATTTACATGCATATGTACACATACATACATGCAAACATATATACATACATGTGCATGTTCCTAAATTCTTAACTATACCCTACTCACTCTGTATATGTTTTCAAGGCTGACAGAAGCTGTGCAACTGGTGTGCTCCTCTCTCAGGAAGAAAGCTTTAAAACCGTTCTCTGAGCCATTGCTTGTGGCCAACTCCTTTTCCTTACACCCAGAAGTTTTGCAAGACAGTAATGATATGTGCATCATTATCACCAGATCCAATTGAAATTCAGACTGCCAAACACTTTTGAAAAGCTCTTGCATTAAGTAATGCTCATTTACTAAAATGAGACGGAGAGTGAGTCTCAATCTGGACGTTCTTATGAGTCTGGGATGACAAGCAACTGTTCTAACCAATAGAAATCAACCATGGAATGTCAGCTGCACCAGATTTTTTTTTGTTGTTGTTGTTGTCTTCCTACACAGCTTCTTTTCTCCAGGATGAATGTTCTTAGATGCAGTAGTGATCACTGAAATATGGCTTTTTCTGTCTCTGTAATGTCAGCAAACTGAAAACTGACGCTTTTTTTCTCAACTAAACACAACTCCAAATACTATTCAAAGAGCAGGCTTGGAGTTTGCTGATCTTGTTAAGGCTTGTCTCTTCTGAAAGACACTCCACCTGCATGTATGTCAAATGGATGGACATTTTATGACACATGGAACTGACTCTGGTGAAAGAACTTGACACAGTCAATGTCTAGTGTTCACACATGTGGCTTTCAAACCCAGAGCAAACTCTGGGAATTTCAGAAGGCTTTGTCTCTGTACCTGGGAGATGATAGCATTCACTCTATAACCAAAGGCAGAAGACAAGAGCCTTAAACCCCAGTCTGGCTTGCTAAGACCAGAGTTAGCAACAGGGAAATCCAGCTGAACCCATTATGTCCTTTTCTAGAGAGGCAGAAGTGCAAAGAGCAATTAGATTGTATCTTACTGCTGCTAGAACTTCGTTTCCTGTACACATTTTGTTCATTTGTATCTTTTAGCTTATTTTTTATTTTATCCACTCTACCAATTTCTTCCTTTCTCTAATTTTGGACACATTTTTTCTTTTTTATTGAAAAAAAACTTCATACAATATTTTCTGAGCATGCATTCCCTCTTTGCCCAGCACCCATTCCCACTCCTTCCCATCTTCTTGTTTACCTTTAAAAAACAAACACAAACAATAACAAAAAGAAATGCACACTAGAAAAATAAAACAAAAACCACAAAAAAAAACAAAATATAAAAGCAAAACACCAATAAGAAAAAAAAGTGCCCAAACAAAGAAATATGAAACAAAAGTTTTACAAAATTACCACTGAGTTCATTTTGTGTTGGCCATCTACTTCTGGGTATAGAGCCTTCCCTAAAGTATGGTTAATATACCCAGTGAGACTCCATTGTAAAAAACTAATTTTTTTATTTGCAAGCAGGCATCCATTGCAGTTGGCTTCTGGGCTAGGGTTAGGATCTCCTGTCACTTCCCCCTTTCAGAACTGAAACCCCATCTGATGTGAACCTGTGCAGGTCCTGGAAGATGCTGCCACGATCTCTTGAAGTCATCCATCACCTCTGGCTCTCACGTCTTTGTGCCTTCTCTTCCTCTTAAATCCCTGAGCCATGAGTGGAAGAGTTTGATGAAGACATCCCACACCCTCTTCTGGCCTCTGTAGGCAACAGCATTCAAATGTACACAGCTCACTCTCATGCACACACACATATGATTAAAATAAGATTAAAAAAATTCTAAGGAATGATGCAAAGGGAGTTTCCGGAGAGCTCCAGCTGGAGCTATCTGGACTGTTTTTATTTTCAGTATGTAGGGATCTTAGAATGAAATCATCAAAGACTGGCTGCCATGTTCAAAGGCACATTAACAGTTCTCAGCCTATCGGATACTGTGTTCCATTAGCTACTCTGGGAGACTCACCTGAACAATGAGCCAGCCACCAGCAGCATTTTTCTTTACAAGATCCTGGTATACAGGCCTCATTGCTACTGAAATCCTCCTGTACTACCCATTCTGCTATTGACTGACCCACCTCTCTGAATGCTAAAAGGTCAAATATGGAGGGATCCAAAACAAGACAAATGCAAATGGAGCTCTTTAACACATCAAATAGTTAAGTTTTCTATTTTCTAGGCAAACTAGTAACATGCATCATTACCTTGTTTGAGAGATGTTTCCTTGATTACTAGAAAAACTAAAGAAATCCAAGATTCGCCTGGTCTGATACACATTTAGCCGGTTTTCCAGATGTTTTAACATGTTCTGTGTCGGCTTTTCTGTTGTTAATGTAACAAAATACCTGGCCTAAACAACTTGAGAGGAACATGTTACTTAGGATCTAGAGGTTAAAATCCACAGTGCTGCAAACTTTTCTCAAGGCAGAGAGCAACATTGCCTAATGACTTTCCCTTTCCCTCTTTTATTCCACCCAGGGCCCCATGCAATAGGATGACTTTTCCCACATTAATTCAGACCACGTTAATGCTATCTGGAAGTCCAGTCATAAACACACCCAAGCATGTGCTTTAATAAGCTACTGTCTTCTCTACCCAATAAAGTTGGCAATCAAGATTAGCTATATAATATATTCAATTAGATCATTTAAATATATACATGAAGCTTACCATTTGCAGGTCATCTTCCAACCTTTCTTTTGTGTGGTTGCTCTGTCTTCCATCTTCCATATTTTACTATGTAGTCATCAAACTCATCAAATACTGTCTATTGAGGCATGCTCATGTATCACTTTCTTACAAAATATGTACTCATCATGACACTCATAAATACACCTCAGTATTTGATCTTAAGTACATTATTGCTTCTTACCTTTAGCCCTTTAGTTCATTTCCAGTTAACTTTTTGGAATGGTGTAACTTAAATAGTAGCTCTTTTTCGCTCTCCAAAGTATTGACTACTTGCCTCCAGCTGCCTGAGAGAACACCTACTGATCTGTGTCATCCCTGTCATAACAACTCATTCTGTGTTTACTTCCGGGATCTCAGTTCTGTTCCACAGTTCTGTTGAGTTATTCTTGTATGTATCCCTGACCCCTACATACATATACTGTGGCTTTGTAATATATTTGGGTTTTATTATTAATTTATTTTAAATTATTTTATATAAATATATTTATATAATTTATATAAATATGAAATTAATTTTACATTAATTTTAAATACAATTAATTTATTTGAAATTATTTAAAATTGAAAGTATTTTAAAATTTAAAATACTGGATTTCTTTGTAATATTTTAATAGTTTCATTATGTTTACTCTAATTCATTCGAAATGTACTTTCTCCTCCACCCTTGTCTGGTTCAATTGTCATCTCACATACCTTCCAACACCTTTTCTGGTAACCCTTCCCATGCTTTTTAAATAGCTCCCTCTCCTCTCTTAGCTCATGCACCCTTCTTTAAATATAGATTCAGCATGTGAGGGAAAACATATTGCTTTTCGCAGTCTAGCATTGTTAACGAAATATAATGATCTCCACGTCCACCAGTTTTTTTCTGCAAATGTCAAAATTTAATTCTTTACATCTAACTAATAATTTATTATGTTTATATACAACTTATTTATTTATTCATCGTTGAAGGATACCTAGGCCACTTCCATAACTTGGATACTTTTATAGTGTCACAATATGCATGAATTTAATGATGTCTCTGCAGCATGTTGAATTGGATTCTTATGATATATGCTTGGGAGTTGTAGAGCTAGATCATATATGTTTATTGTAGTTTTAGTTTGTGGGAACCTCCATATTTATATTCATGTGGCTTCACTCATTTATATCCCTACCAGAAATGTGTAAACAATCCCTTTAACAACACAGCTTCACCAGCATCTGTTATTGTTTGTTTTAGCGATGGCTCACTCATGTGAAAGGATTATATAAAATCTCTATATAATTTTAATTTGCATTTCACTGATGGCTAAGGATTGTGGGTTTTTAGTATTCATGTTAGCTATCTGTGATTCATCATTTTTAAAGTGATATTTATTTTATTTGGTTATTTATTGAGTGGATTATTTGGAGCCCTGACTGTTTTCAAATTCTTTATATATTCTCTGTACTAATCCTTTATCAGGTATACAGCTAGTAAGGATTTTCTCTTCTGCCATAGTCTGTAAGCGGAGACTGTGTATTCATTTCCCAGTCACCAAGATCTGAATAATCTCACAAAACTTTATTCATTACAACACTGTTTAGCCGATGGCTCAGACATATTTCCAGCTAGTTTTTACATCTTAAAGTAACCCATTTCAATTAATTTACATATCACCACGAGGCTGTGGCTTACCATTTAGGTTTCAGTATCTTTCTCCTTCAGCATCTACATGCCATCTGCCTGACTCTGCCTTTTGTCTCCCTGTATTCAGTTTAGTTTTCCCATCTAGCTCTATTCTGCCCTGTAATAGGCCAAAGCAGTTTCTTTATTAACCAATGGTAATAAAACATATTCACAGCATACAGCAGGGACTCTCACATCCTCTCCCCTTTTCTGCATATAACAAAACAGGAAACAAGCAAGAATTATAGTTTTAATATTTAGTCTATTTGTATCTGGCAAAATTAAACAAAATATTCTATCATCTATTTTATTTTGTGAATCTAAAGTTTCATACCAAATTTATCTTTTATTATAACTAAGGAAAACTATAACTATCTGTCTTCAACTCCATCAAAGACCCCAGAAGGATATAATATTACCTAAGTAAACAGGAAGTGCATTATAAGCAAATTCCAAAACTCTAGAATTGACAGAGACATCTTGAGGCCTGGACAGTCACCCAAAGTTCTTTTGTAAAGCTGGGGCGTCCATCTTCAGCTTACAGGCCCATGGTATCTGACAGACTTTTCCATGAAGCAGGAAATTTGACTCATTTGTCTATATTAGCAGTTTTCAATCACTTTCTTCTGAGTGCCGCAGAATGTCTGGAAGACTCTTTCATGAAGCAAGAACCCTAAAGGACCATCCCATCTTTTGGCAATTTCATCAAGCAGTTTAGACAAGGCTTGCCAAAATGGCTAGCCTTGTCACATTAAAGGCAAATTACATAACAAGTTTTTTCAGTGCCCATCAACCTTTTTGAAGTAATTGGTACTGCCAGAAGCAGATATGTCTCACTGTCAAAAAAAAAGTCTAAGTTCTTAAAATGCCATATTTTGTAGGTCTTTGAAGTGTCAAAGATTATCTACCTAACTGAAATACATTTCTGTATATCTATAAAACCTAACATGACTACAAGTTTTACTATTATAAATGACTATTAATCTGTAATTTTTATTATACATTACATTTTTGAATGAACTATATAAACATAATAACTTAAAGAAGAGCAGAAATACATATACACAGTATAACAAAATCGACCTCAAATTTGTATCAATATGCCAAGATCCATACAAATGCAAAGTATTCATCTCTATATCATAATCAAATCTTTTAAAATGAAAATAAACATTTATAATCAATAATTTTGATAATTTGGTAATTTGGGCATAGTTTTCTCCCAACTGCTTCTTGCTGTTAGGCAAAGTATTTTTAGAGTTCATGGAGACCATTAGGGGGATCTTGTTCCATCAAACCACATTAGCCTGGAAAGAATCCACAGTTTCCCATCCAATGCGTAAACAAAAGCAGAACTTCTCCAAAATAACCTATACTTAGATTCAAATTTTGAAGTCAAGATACTTTTAATACATATATATTGGTTTAGCTTAGCAGCCCCCAGAATAAAATATCTCTCTGAAGTCAAGAATTTCAAAGAAAACACAATGATACACATAAACCAGACTCTCTGTATATATTCCATCTTTACATGGCTTTTTTTTTGCTCTATTACTCTTTAGTATTTATTATCTTTACTCTTTTAGTCTATGACTGTCTGTACTCTTTCTTCTTTCTCTCCAAAGCCCATGTACTTTTTTATTGATTTTCTATTGAGCTCTACATTTTTCTCTGCTCCCCTCCCTGCCTCTTTTATCCAACACTGTGACCCAGTTAGAGGTCTTTTTTTTTTTTTTTTGTCACAATTGGTCTTTATTGCGTCTCTGTAATCCTTTTTTTGACCAGCAGCACTTCTTAAAATGCTAAGCAAAATGGCTAGGACTAATGCTGTGGCTTTTCCTGTTGGCTCTGCCCAGTTCAACATGACAGAGGTACATTCACTGCCAGCTCTGCAAGCTATGCTCACTGCCCCAGCTCCAGGGATGCAGGAGGTCCATGTCACTATTAATCAACTTGTAGCACTCTGCTCACAAACCCTAAGTGCTCTGTAGCAGAACCTTCAGAAAGAGCCAGAGCCATTCATGCTCCCAATACAAACCAGAAAGTCATTTCTTAAAGGAGTCATGCCTCTGCTTGTGCCAGCGAGCAGAGCCTATCTGAAAAATAAAAAGGTGGCTACCAAGAAGCTCTAAGGGACTCCCATCTTTGTGAGTCTAGAAGCCCTTTTTCTAAGCTTTCTTAGGCTTTATGTGGATGTATTTGGCCAAATGTTGGGTGCCACATCAATAGTCTTTCTCTTCAACCCTATCAAACTCATTTGCAAAGCCAGTATTAAGCTAATTCTAAACACAGGTAATGATAAAACACAAAAAGAAAATTAAGACCAGTATCTACTTTAAAATAATGCAAATATTCTCAATTAAATACTTGCAAATGGAATTCTTCATTGAACACTATTATATACTGTGACCAAATTGATTTCATTCAAGAGATGCAAGAAGAATTTAATTTGTGCTAATCAATAAACATAATACATTGTGTAAATATACAAAGAATTCATATGATCAGGCCAATATATGCACAAAAGTATTTGGTGAAGGTCAACAGTCTTCCTTATTAAAATATCTAAAGAAATTAAGAATAGAAGGACCATAATTCAATATAACAAAGGTAGACACATAGTGAGTTTGACCATGCTACAATGAGTTATATGGGCAACACGAATTGAACTTGGTGTATTTTTTTCTTTCATTCTTTGGAGAATGGGTGAGGGTAGGAGGATGGCCCTGTGAGAAATGTGAAGCAAGTATGATCAGGGTATATTATATGAAATTCCCAAATGATAAATAAAACTACTATGTTGGGAGAAAATTCTATAACCAGAATTATATTAAATGTGGGATAAATGAAAAGCATTTTCTCTAAAGATGTGCACTACTCTTATTCTACACAGTGCCTGGTCTTTCCAGAGAAGTAAACAAAGAGAAAGAAAAGATGTGCAAATAAGAAAAGACAAAGTAAAATAAACCTCTTTGCAAGAAATACCATAAAATGCTCTCCAGAAGACTATTCAATTTAAAATATAAGAAGTATTCCTTGATTCATTTCAGAATTATTCCCCTTTTGATATATATATACATGAAATATGCTAGTATTTAAAGAGATAGATACTTTGGACATAAAATGTCTAATTTTGCTTTATATAATAATATGATATATATATATGATATGATAATCGTATAACTTTACTATCAACACTGTTGCAGATAGTAAAGCCACACTAACATTTTAAAACTATTGGAATAGATTTCTGTTTTTCCATGCATAGAAAATTACATGGAAACAGGTAACATGGGCAGTTTCAGGTACAAACACAAATCACTTACTATGACCATGTACGCCACTAAAGGAATATTAATGTACTTAACTAGAAAGCTTTTACTTGAGGACAAGCCTAGGTTATCTTAATTCAAACAAACCAAAATAGGGGGTGGAACTGAAGAGATCTTCAGTAGAGTGCTTGGCATGGTATCCTGGAGACCTGAGTTTATCCCCAGCACGAATATAAAAAACATGGGTCCATTGATAAATAACTATAACCTGGAAGAATGAAAGCATCTTCAACAAATGGTGCTGGCATAACTGGATGTCAACCTGTAGGAGAATGAAATTAGGCCCTTATCTATCATCATGCACAAAACTCAAGTCCAAATGGATTAAAGACCTCAACATAAATCCGACCACACTGAACTTGATAGAAGAGAAAGTGGGAAGTAGCCTGCAATACGTGGGCACCGGAGGCCACTTCTTGTGTAAAACCCCAAGGGCACAGACAATAAGAGCAACAATGAACAAATGGGACCTCCTGAAACTGAGAAGCTTCTGTAAAGCAAAAGACAAAGTCATTAAGACAAAAAGGCATCCTACTGAATGGGAGAAGATCTTCACTGACCCCACATCAGACAA